>PVIY010058057.1:0-12625 GCA_004026745.1 Myrmecophaga tridactyla | reverse complement strand
TTATTCCTGGTATGCAAAGTTGGTTCAGCATAAGAAAATCAATTACTGTAACACAACATGCTAACTGGATGAGGAAAAAAACACACGATCATCTCAATTGATGCAGAAAAGCATTTGACAAAATACAGCACTTTTCTTGATAAAAGTAGGTAGAACACCAAGAATAGGAGGAAACTGGCTCAGCCTAAAAGACATAAATGAAAAGCCCACAGCTAACATTTTACTTAATGGTGAAAGATTGAAAGCTCTCCCTATGAGATTAGGAACAAGACAAGGATGCTCACTGTTAACACTGTGATTCAACATTGTACTAGAAGTTCTTGCCAGGGCAATTAGGCACAAAAAAAAAAAGAGAGAGAGAGAGAGAGAGAGGAAGGAAGAAAAAAAAAGAAAAAGAAATATAAGGTATCCAAATTAGAAAGGAAGAATCTAAACTTTCCCTGTTTGCAGATGATTAAGATCCTATATACAGAAACTCCTGAAAAATCTACAGCAAAGCCCCTAGAGCTAACAAATGAATTCAGCAAAGTGGTAGGCTACAAGATCAACACCCACAAAAATCCATAGGGTTTCCATACACAAACAATGAACACTAAGAACCAGAAATGAAGAGAAAAATTCCATTCACAATAGCAACTAGAAGAATCAAATATCTAAAAATAAATCTAACTAAGGATGTAAAGAACTTGTACACAGAAAACTACAAAATCACTAAAAGAATTTGAAGAAGACATAAATAAATGGAAGAGTTTCCCGTGTTCATGGATTGGAAGACTAAATGTCATTAAGATGTCAATTCCACCTAAAGCAATTTAGAGATCCAATTCAGTCCCAATCAAAATTCCAAAAACACTTCCTTGCAGAAATGGAAAATCCATTCATCCAATTTATGTGGAAGGGTAAGTGGTCCCAAATAGTTAAAATCATCTTGAAAAAAAAAGAATGAATTTGGAGAGCTCACACTTTCTGATCTAAAAACCCATTATAGGGGGTACGAGGGTAGTTCAGTGGTAGAATTCTCGCCTGCAATGCGGGAGACCTACGTTCAATTCCCAGCCCATGCACCTCCTAAACAACAAACAAACAAAAAACAAACAAAAAAAAAAAACAAGCAAACATTCAACAAATGGTGCTGCAATAATGGGATACTCACATGGAAAAAGAATGAAATGTGATCCTGCCATACAGCATACAAAAAAACTTTTTATAAAGCCACAGTAATCAAAACACTACGGTACTAGCACAAGGACTGACATATAGACCAATAGAATAGAACTGAGAGCTCAGAAATCAACCCTCACATTTATGACCAACTGATTTTGACAAGATGGCAAAGACCCCTCAATTGGTAAAGAATAATCTCTTCAAAAATGGTTTTGGGAAAACTGGATCTCCATTTGTTCCAAGTAAGGCAAGGGGCTATGAAATAAGACAGCCTTCCACCAAATCACATGGGGGACGACAGACCAAAGAATGACTCAGACAACTCCAGCTTGACAAGTAAGATAGAGCATTTATTCAGGACTTATGTGAGTTCTTGTCCTCGGTGGCAAGAAGAGACACAGCAGTTTCTTACTATGGTGGCCCACACTGACTACAGGGGAAGGCAGGATTTTATAGTGGGAATGGACAAAGAAGGCACAGTGCCAAGAGAATATTCGTGCATAAGTGCTGACAAAGTTGTTTCTTAATAGTTTTCCCTCAGCATATCTTCCCATGACATTAGCCTTGGGGAAAGATAACAGAAACACAGAGTAGGGAGGGTACAAGTAGAAATGTGCATAATTGCTGACAAACTTGGAGGAATTGGGAGATATTGTAAAGTGAGTGGGTGGACCATTTGCAAAAAAAAAAAGGAGGAGGACCCCTACCTCACCTCATATACAAATATCAACTGAAAATGTATCAAAGACCTCAATCTAAGAGTTATAGCTGTCAAAACCCTAGAAGAAAACATAGGAACGCATCTTCAGGGCCTTGTGTTAGGCAATGGTTTCTTAGATTTTATACCAAAAGAACAAGCAACAAAAGAAAAAATATATAAATGAGACCACATCAAAATTTAAAACTTTTGTTCTTCAAAGGACTTTATTATGAAAGTAAAATAACATCCTACACAATGGGAGAAAATATTTAGAAGCCATATATCCAATAAAGGATTTATATCCAAAATATATGAAGTAATCATTCAACTTAACAAAAAGACAAATAACCCAATTAAAAATCGGGTAAGACTTGAACAGACATGTCCCAAACAAGATATGCAAATGGACAAAAATCACACAAAAAGATGCTCAAAATCATTAGCCATCAGGGAAAACCAAATCAAAACTACAAGATACCATTTCACACCCATTAGAGTGGCTGCTATTAAACAAACAGAAAATAACAAGTGTTAGAGAGGAAGTAGAGAAATAGAAACATTCATTCATTGCTGGTGGCAATGTAAAATGATGCAATGCAAACTGAGGAAAACAACTAAGCAGTTCCTCAGAGAGCTAAGTATAGAATTACCACATGACCTGGCAATCCCACTACTAGCCATATACCCAAAAGATTTGAAAGCAAGGACTCAAACAGATATTTGCACAACTGATGTTCATAGCGGCATTATTCATAATTGCCAAAAGATGGAAGCAACCCAACTTTCCATTAACCAATGAATGGATAGACAAAATGTGGTATAAACATATAATGGAATATTATTTAGCCATAAAAAGCAATGAAGTCCTGATACATGTGACAATGTGGATGAACCTTGAGGATGTTACATTGAGTGAAATAAGCAAGACACAAAAGGACAAATATGGTATGATCTCATTGTTTTGGAACAATTCGAATAAGTAAACTCAGAAAGTCAGAAATCAAAAATATAGGTCACCAGGGGACGGGGTAGGAACAGGAAATAGGAAATTAAGGTTTAATATGTACACGGTTCCTATTCGGAATGATAGAAAAGTTTTGGTAATAGATGGTGGTGATGGTGGCACAACACTGTGAATGCAATTAACAGCCCTGAAATAGATGTCTGAATATGATTAAAAGGAGAAATATTAGATTGTACATATGGCAGCAGAATAAATAAAAAAACTATATGGAACTACACAACGCAGTGAATCTTAAGTTAAACCATGGACTCTAAATAATAGAACAATTATAAAAATGTGCTATCATCAATTGTAATAAATGTTCCACACCAATGCAAAGTGGTGGGGGGGGTGATATATGGGATAGATGCATGATTGTTCTATAAATCCCCAACTTCTCTAATTAAAAATAAAAGGAGTGAGGATAGATTTCCAGGTTCTGTGAATAGCAACAAGCAAAGACACCGTGGCAGGAAGTTGTAAGGACCCACGCAGAATTCAGACCTACTGGGTTGGATAGGGTCTAAAGGAAAATGTGGATCTGGCCTGAAGTACCTGGAATTTAGGATGGAGATTAGTGCTTAATTACACAGAGAGCAACTGCAATTTTCAGAGCGGGAAGTGGCGTGCGTGAAGTGAAATTCAAGTAGTATTCTGTGATCACTGACGAAAAGAGTAAAACATTTAAAAGCTTATACTAATATTCTCATAGAGAACAAAGTTATCTCTAAAACCTATTGCTATCATAGATTATAATGATAAATTAAATGCTAAAAATAATGAAGATTCTGAGTGATCTTGAAAAGGAGATATAGATAAAAGAGAGATCTCTTAGGTAGAAATAAGGGAGCTAAAATATCAGGATAATGACAATGATTGAAGCAACCTAATTTGTAACACGGACTCCCCAGAAGCCTCAGGAGACTGGAAGCACCAGGTAGGTCTGGAAGTCTGTTTAAGAAATAGCCAGATCACCATAACCCCTCCTCCTCTCCAAACAGCCACGTGGGAAGCAGGAGGTTTATCCTCTCTGAAAAGGATAAATTAGAGGATTTTCACAGTGAATAATATCCACTACAGATAAGAATAGAGGCACAATGCTGAATATGGAGGGTTGAAATCAGTGTTTACATATCCAGATATCCAGGGCTAAGACTCCCAGTTCTCTTCCCCAATTTGGCTCCCAGAATTCTAGCAACAGATATATACCCTCCAGAGAGGAGACAAGGACATTCTTTTCTGGTGAATTTGACTAGTGCAGAAGGAAAGGTCTAAAGAAGGTGTGCTGGTTTGAAAGGATATATGTCTCCTAGAAAAACCATGTTTTAATTCTAATCCCATTTTGTAAAGGCAGCCTTTTCTTCTAATCCCTATTCAGTATTGAATGTTTGAAACTGTTATTAGATCAACTCCCTGGAGATGTGATTTGATCAAAAGTGGTTGTTAAACTGGATTAGCTGGGAGCATGTCTCCACCCACTTGGATGAGTCTTGAGAAGTTTCTGGAGTCCAATAAAAGAGGAAACATTTTGGAGAATGAAGGAGATTTGGAGAGAGCAGAGAATGCTGCAGCACCAAGAAACAGAGAGTCCATGAGCCAGCGACCTTTGGAGATGAAGAAGGAAAATGCCTCCTGGGGAGCTTCATGAAACTGGAAGCCAGGAGAGAAAGCTAGCAGATTATGTCATGTTTGCCATGTGCCTTCTCACTTGAGAGAGAAACCCTGAACTTCATCAGCCTTCTTGAGCCAAGGTATCTTTCTCTGGATTCCTTTGATTAGACATTTCTATAGACTTGTTTTAATTGGGACTTTTTCTCGGCCTTAGAACTGTAAACTAGCAACTTATTAAATTCCCCTTTTTAAAGGCCATTCCATTTCTGGTGTATTGCATTCCGGCAGCTAGCAAACTAGAACAGAAGGTATCAGGAATCCTTCATTGAAAAAGGCCCAGCCAGATCCTCTGGTGTGTCCCATAGAGACAACCACTGACCATCCCCTCAGACTGTCCAACCAACTCTAGTTCCCTCCACACACACGTGAGGGATTATCTGACATGAGGGACTAGAAATCAAAAATTACTTTCTTACTTAATTAAAGCAACTTGGGGGAAACAGACTCTTCAGGTAGCAGGAGGGGGAGAAAAAACCTAACGTTAATAAACTCAAAGAAATAAAAGAAGATATTATATATGAAACTAAAATAGATTATTATTAAAAGAAAAAGAGGAAAAAGCCGTGTTAAAAATCTTATAGTAGAAAAAAAATAATAAACCACAGTAGAAAGTCGGGAAAAAATAGCCAAGGAAATGTCCCAGAGAGGAGAAAACAAAAGCACAAAGACATGAAAAACATGAGTAGAAAGATAGGCACTGTAAAGGGGCAGCCCAAGAGCTCCACCAGCCAAATAGCACAGTTTCCAGCAAGAAAAAAAAGAGAAATAATGGTGTGGTAGGTTGAAATGTGTACCCCAGAAAAAAGCATATTCTTAATCCATTCCTGTGGGTATGAACCCATTATAAATAGGCCTTTGAAGATGTTATTTTTAGTTAAGATGTTGGCCAACTGAATGATCCAGGGTCTTAATCCTGCTACTGGATGCTTTATAAAGACAAGCCATGTGTAATTGCAAAATTCGGAAGTCAAAGAAACCCATGAGGGATGTAGAAGTCATTGCCACGTGCTCTGCCACGTGACAGGAAAGCCACAGAACCCAAGGATCACCAGCAGCCAAGCCCAGAATGCCACAGTCTTCAGGAGGAAAGCATCACCTTGCTTATGCTTTGATTTTGCACTTTTAGCCTCAAAACCATGAGCCAATAAATTCCTGTTGTTTAAGCTAACCCTTTGTATGGTATTTGTTTTAGCAGCTGGAAACTAAGAAAATAAAGGAAGGAATCACCAAAGTAATTTAAGACAATAGCCCAGAGTTAAAGGACACCATTTTCCGGATTTAAAAGGCCCAATTCAACTGGTTAGCACACAGAATAAAAAGAGACATAATAAAATTTAGAACATGGAGAGAAAAGAGAAAAATTTACAAGTTTCCAAAGAGGAAACAGAAAAAAGAGCTCACATTCAAAGTTTCAGGAATCAAAAAGGCTTCTAATTTCCTTACATTAACCTTAGGAACAAAAAGAAAATGCATTAAGAATTTTGAAGTAAAATTATTTTTATTTACAATTCCACTCCTATCATAAATTATCAATTAAGTATGAAGGTAGAATATAAACATTTTCTTCTCAAAGTCTTAAAATAGGTCTCAAAAAATTTATCTCTAAGCACCCCTTCTCTGGAAAATAGTAAAGGATGTATTCTACCAAAATGAGAGAGTCAATTGAGAAAGAAGACATGGGACAGAGAACAATGAGGGGCTCTATACAGAAGGCAAGGGGAATAATCAGGGAAAGGGAAATCTCAGGCTGTCAGCTGAGCACCAGGTATCCAGGACATTTGAGACTGCAGCAGGTCAAAACAGGCCAAAAGACCCAGGATGAAGCTGATAGGTTACCTAATACATCTAAATAAATAATTGAGAAGAGACTTAGAAAAATGGGGAAGAGTTTTGCATTGAACTAATGTTGAGTATGTATATAGAAAACAAAGAAACACAAACAAAAATAAAATACAATTATGAACTCCAGGAAATAAAAAGTTGGGAAGGAAAGGATAAGTAATCAATGCATACTGTATGCCTCAATTCTCAATAGTCATCATAGCATATATTAAACAATGCTTTTACCTAAGTTATAATCTAATGGGGGACAGGGAATAAGAAGAAAATGAGGAACATAATCAATGAGAATTAAATCCTCATCTTCATAGTGGGGAGTCAAAAGATAATGCCTAAGCCTGAAAAATCAAGAACCAGAAATATGGAACTACCGATTAAGAAAGATGATGATAAATACTGCATTAATCAGGCATCTTCAAAGAAACAAAACCAATATACACATTATATAAATATTAAGAAATTTATTATAGGAATTGGCTCACACGGCCATGGAGATTGGCAAGTCCAAATTTCACAGGCAGGCCACAAGCTGGAAACTCCATGAACGTGAGGTTGAACTCCCCAGGAGAAGCCACAAGTTGGAAACTCCAATGAACATAACATTGAATTCCCCAGAAGATGGCTGGCTGAAATAGAAATAGAAATTCTTCTAATTGCTGAAATCCTTAGTTCTGCTTAAAGACCTCTAACTGATTGGATGAAAAGACTCCTTTCTTGCTGAGGGCAATTTCCTTTGTTGATTGTAGATGCAATCAACCAATTAAAGGTGCAAATTAATCAGTGAAATACCCTCACGGTAATAATCAGGCCAGTGCTGCTTGACCAAACAACCAGAAACCATAATCTAGCCAAGCTGACATATGAGCTTAAGCATTACATATACCAAATGAAACAGCTAAAAGAGCATAAAGCAGTTGCCCCTAGAAAAGGGAAAATGAAGAATTGGGGAGACTTCTGTGTTGACAACTAGCCTTGTAGAACCATTTGATTCAAAATTATGTGTGTGCATATAACTTTAGTTAAAATAAAGAATGAAGAAAATAATGCTTTGATTTAAAAATCAGCAAGTCTGCACTGGGAGAAGGATGTATGCGTGAGAGAGAATTATATATAAATGACTTGGAAATTTCAGATTTGTTTGACTGGAAGTTGGGGAGATCCAGAGGGGAGAGAGGGGTTTAAAGCGAATTAAAATTATAACCAAAAAACGTAGAAATTACACCGCAAACTACCTGAAGACACAAAGTCGTGGAGCTCCACTCCCTTTAACTGCAGGGACCCTTCAAGATCATCTTAGTTCTGTTTTTTTTTTTCTTTCCTGAACGCTTTCTAGGCTCTCCTTTGCACAGAGCTGTCTGCCCATGCTCTACTTGGATGGTGAAGGAGCATTCACTGTCTCCTGAGACACACCATTTCTACCTTAGCTTCTCAAATCATTGAATGAGTTCCTTAAGTAAAGCCAAATCTGTGTGCCCGCTGGGCTCCTACACTGTTCCTTTGCTCTCCCTTCCCATGCTGGAATGTGCTGCTGATCTGCCCTAATTATCCTCCAGCCTTTAACGAATACCCAAATGCCATGCCTTCCTGCCCTCTCAACTCTCTAAATTGTATCAGAGGATCCAGCATCCTAGTAAAAGAACCTAAATATTGAAATATGACTAAATGTGAGTTTATATGGAATGGTGGCAACTTGTTCCTGCCTCGTCAGTTGAATTAAGAATTCTACAGATTCCTTCCAATCTTCTTGCACAAACATAGTGAGGCATCTTGGGCTGGGAACCCATCAGGTTCAGGGACAGGGATGCAGCAGACATGGGGAAGGTTAAAGACGGGGAGAAGAGGCTGCTGCTCCCCACTCCTTGCCATCCAGAGGCCTTCTGAAGTCAGCAGCTGTCGTGAGGCTAGACTCTAAATCTGTCTCTGAGAGCTGTACTTCAAATTAAAGCCCGGTACAGCGGGGTTGCTTCCAGAATAATTTGGATCTTCAAGCTGTGCTAAGTGCCTTTTTGCCTGTACACATGAAAATTACTACATTTTTCAGTTTGTTTCTATTTGAAGGAAAACGGTTTAGGTGATTATTATAGAGCAGTAACTCATAGATTCTCCACAAATTCCACTTGTGATTTTTATGCTAAAATTCCCAAATATCTCTTTAGTAGATAATTTATGTTGCTCAAAGATGGTGTATCTTTTTAGAGCTACAAAAGCCCTCAAACATCCCAGAGGTAAAAGAAAAAATGAAACTCAACATGAGATCTTAGGCTTCAGCTCTCGCCCAGAGGCCAATCCATCTTACATGATCAAGAGATATTCTCCTGTAATTCTCTGTGGGTGACTGAAAACTGCAGAAGAGTTATGAGACACAAACCCTTTCCTGGACTTCATTCTCACCAATGCCAAAGGCAAAAGCCAAGAATTCCTTAGGACTCTTCTATGAAAAATTCTAACTCTCCTGATATACCTACTCTTACATTTGATTTTTATTAATTTATTCAATAAACATTGATTGAGCCATTTACCATGTGACTGGCTCTGTTCTAAGGGCTAAGGACACAGCTGTGAAAAAGATGGAAAAGCTTCCCCGAGGTATACATTCTGGAGTTGGAGAGACAGAAAGATGCCTGTATCTATCTTTTTCTGCTGTAAAGAAAATGAAACAGAGTGATGTCCTAGACAGTGACTGTTTGGGTGGGGATTGTGTTTTAGTTTCCTGCTAAAGCAAATACCATACAGTGGGTTGGCTTAGACAACAGGAATTTAACAGCTCACGGTTTTGAAGCTAGGAGAAAGCCAAAATGGAGGCATCAGCTAGGCCATGCTTGCTCCTTGAAGGTGGCAATGCTTTGGACCTGGCTGCCGGGGACCATTGGTCCTTGGTTTTTCCATGACAAAAGGCACACAGCGGTGTCTTCTTTCTCTCCTGCATTCCATTGACTTCAGCTTCTTGCTCTTCTCGTGGCTTTCTTTGCTTTTAGGGACTTCAACCACATTGGGCTTATTCAGTGAGGGCACGCCTTAACTAATAACATCTTCCAAGGTCCTTTTAACAAGTGTCTTTGGACCCACATGCCAGGGGTTGGGACCTGAACATGCCTTCTGTGGGGGACACGATTCGATCTCCAACAGACAGTTTACATGGGATGATCAGAAAAGCGCTCTTGGAGAAGTTATCAGAAGTGAAAACCAAGTATCAGGAAAAAGGGAGCCATGCAAAAGGGCTAGGGAAAGAATATTCCAGGCAGAGGGAAGAACAAGTACAAGGGCCTCAGAGAGCTGTGACATGAGCATGACTTCCCTCCAACAGCTCAGGAGATGTTAACGTCTTCAGTGATAAGAAGTGCCCTGCTGCCTACACCCTTCCAGACTGAGGCACTCAGTCCCGCAGCTGCCCAAGAATAGCAGTTGATGGCTCAATACTGTGGTCCTTTCCAGGAATCACCCACAGCCTAAAAAAGTCACCCCCACCTCCCTGGGTGCATTCTGTTTTCAGTGACCAGCCACTGAGGTACAAAGATTCAGCCCTCTTACCTCCAAGGACACAACTCTGAAGGACCATCGAGCTCCCAAGCCTCCCTGGGTTGGCCAGGACCTCTGCTATACCTGCATGCCTGTCCAGCTCCTTCTCTGCCCAGTCCTGCTTTCCTCTCTGCCCCATGCATACTGACTCTGAGGACACTCCCACTGTACCTCCCGCATACAGAGTCCCCATCTCAGAGCATCTTTTCCTGCAGAATCCAGCTAAGCTTTTAGGCACTTTCCATTATTGGAATGGAATGGCAACATCACCAAATCAAAGAATGACTTGAGTGCCAGTGTTTTGCTTTGTTTGTTTTCATTTGCCGTTTGTGTTTAACAATAACATAGCATGAAGTCCTAGCAGGTCTATAGGCTTCTAGTCTTGCCACTCTGGAATCCATCTCTCACACTGCCAAGTGTTGCTTCCCAAACACAATTCTGACTCTGGTGGCCCCCTCAGTGGCCTTCAAGCCAGCGTCTGAGCTCTGAGGTCCACGAGTCTCATCACGACCTGGTTCCCGGTCTCCTGTACTCACCTTCTCCCACCCGGACTATGGCATTTGGCCATGCTGTTTCACAGCCTCTTACCTGTCCTTTCTTTCTTTCTTTCTTTCTTTCTTTCTTTCTTTCTTTCTTTCTTTCTTTCTTTCTTTCTTTCTTTCTTTCTTTCTTTCTTTCTTTCTTGTCAATTTTATAATTGCTTAATTGTAGTAAAATACATATAATATGAAATTTGTTATTTTAACCATCTTTTGGTGCACAATTCAGTGACATGAATCATATTCACAAGTAGCACAAGCACAACCACTCTTTCCGAAATTCCAAAAGAAGCTCCAAACTCCTTAAGGAATAACTTTCTCTCTACCCTCGGCCCCTGGTAACCTCTAATCTAATTCTCTGCCTTTATGAATTTGCCTATCCTAGATATTTCATGTGAGTGGAGTCAGGCAACATTTGTCCTTTTGTGCCTGGCTTATTTCACTCAGCATAATGTTTTCTTGCCAGTCTTTGAACCTGAAGTCTACTGTACTTAGCAAATCTCTTCTTATTTTTTCCACCCACCTTCTGTGAAAGCCTTCTTTGGCCCCAAACGCAGAGTTCCCAACACTCTCCTTATACCTTTCCTCCGCTGTGAATGTTTTTATTGGTGCACAGAGCACTGTACATGTCCGCCCAGGTGCATTAGAATTCCCTTGGACACAGGGAACCACGTGTTCTGCAGTGCTGGCCCAGCCCCCAAGATGCTGAGCACTTTGTACACACGCAGCCTGGCACATCCTGATCCAGTCTTGGCTAAGAGCCAAGGTCACAGAGCAAATCTGTAAAAAATGGGTTACCATTTTACAATTATGGAAACCATCTCAGTTGAAATGCTGCTTTGCCTTGGGCCATGAGAGTAGAGGGGCAGGAATAAACAGCTGCAGAAACTTACGTGCGATGTTCTTTGCATTATAAGCGCAACTGCCCAGCCCTCTGAATCCTACAAGGTTCAAGAATCTAAAATCTGAAGGGCCCCCACAGGCCACTTTATTTCCATATTCACCCATTTCTCCCACACTGAAGGACTTCCCTCACTGCTAAGACTTTACCAAATATCAGTCTTCTAGGCTACATAAGAAGAGAGAAAAGATATTGGGCAGATTAGAGTAAAACCCTCAGTGCTTCTTTTGTTTGTCCCTTTTGTTTGTTCACAAGAGTAAACAATGGCAAAAGCAATCCATGAATTGAAGACAAGAGTTCCTTTGGTTTAGCAACTAACCAAAAAATGGTCATCCTTTTAGAAACATTTGGGGGGCACTGCCTTTAAACACTGATGATAGCGGTGATGAGCTCATCATAAGGGTAATAATCGTAATATACTCGTCATACTGATAATTCCAGTGTGCAGAGAAGACAGTCATGGAGCAGAAAGATCTTTCTGCTTTTGTCTTAGTTTGCCTGAGTTGCTATAACAAGTACCACACAATGGCTTGGCTTGAAAGGGAATTTAGGGTGGGCAACAGTGGCTCAGTGGCAGAATTCTCACCTGCCGTACGGGATACTTGGGTTCGATTCCCGGTGCCTGCCCATGCAAAAAAAAAAAAGACAGGGGATTTAGGGGGTTGCAAGGGTAGCTCAGTGGTAGAATTCTTGCCTGCCATGCGGGAGACCCGAGTGTGATTCCTGACCCATACACTTCCCCAAAAAACAGACAAAATACCAACCAAACAAAAATTCGATGAATAGTACTGCAATAACAGATGTTCACATGGAAAAAGAATGAAATGTGACCCCTGCCATACAGCATATAAAAAACAGGGAATTTATCGTCTCATGGTTTTGGAGGCTGGAAAGCTGATGGTTCTGGTGTTGGCTTGCCACAATCTTTGGGGTTCTTTGGTTTGTACCTCTGCCTCCCATCACATGGAAATGTCCTCTCCTTTCTCTTCCAGGTTCCCGCTGACTTCTCGCTTCTCTCTGCAGCCTTCTCTGACCCTGGCGTCTGGTTTCTCCTCTTTATAAGGCTATCGGTAATGCAGATTTAGGCCCACCCTGCTTCAGTTGGCCTCATTTTACCTAAAAATGACATCTTCGAAAGCTCCTATTTACAAGGGAGTCACACCCCAGGAATGTGGATTAAGACCAAGCTCGTGTCTTTTCTGGGATATATAACTCAATCCATCACCACCGTTAAAGGGGAAGACTGGTGTTTCAGTCCTTGTCCTGCCTCTTAGCCGTGCGTGGTCTCGGGC
>PVIY010058056.1:0-12634 GCA_004026745.1 Myrmecophaga tridactyla | reverse complement strand
TGGGCACATGCTCATGGAATTCTCTGGTCTTACCATGTTTCCCATCATCCAGAAGCAACTGGATTGATAGAATGGTGGAATAGCCTTTTGAAAACTCAATTACGGTGCCAACTAAGTGGCAATACCTTGAAGGGCTGGGGGAATGTTCTCCAGGAAGCTGTATATGCTCTGAATCAGCATCTGTGGTATGGTGCTGTTTGTTCCATAGCCAGGACCCATGGGTCCAGGAACCAAGGGATGGAAATGGGAGTGGTACCACTTACTATTACCCCTAGTGATTCACTAGAAACATTTTTACTTCCTGTCCCTGTGACCCTGAGCTCTGCTGGTCTATAGGTTTTAGTTCCAAAGGAGGAGTGCTTCCACCAGGAGAAACAACAAAGATTCCATTGAACTGGAACCTGACTGCCACCTGGTCACTTTGGGCTACTCATGCCCCTGGATCAACAAGCCAAGAAGGGGACTACATTATTGGCTGGGGTGATTGACCCTGACTATCAGGGGGAAATAGGACTGCAACTACACAATGGAGGTAAAGAAGAATTTTCTTGGAATATAGGAGATTGCCTAGGGTGTCTTTTAGTACTACCATGTCCTGTGATTAAAATCCATGGAAAACTGCAACAACCCAATCCAGACAGGATGACCAATGGCTCTGAAACTTCAGGAATGAAGGTTTGGGTCACCCCACCAGGCAAAGAATCATGGCCAGCTGAAGTGCTTGCTGAGGGTAAAGGGAACATGGAATGGGTAGTGGAAGAAGGTAGTGATAGATATGAACTATGACCATGTGATCAGTTACAGAAATGAGGACTGTAATGCTGTTTTGTCCCTGTTATACTATTTAAGTTATATCAAGTTTAAGAATGAATATTACCCAAGGACTTGCACCCTATTCTGGAGAGAGTTAATATGTTTCCAGTTATATGCAGAACAGTTGAGTATTGTTAGGTGAAAGAAAAAAATGTGTGCCTTATTGTTTTTTATTTAGAAATTAGGTATGGCTTAAGGTGATATATGTAGCTGCCAAGTTGACAAGGGGTGGACTGTCATGGTCAGGTTCATGTGTCAACTTGGCGAAGTGGTGGTACCTGTTTGTCTGGTTGGGCAAGTGTTGGCCTGTCTGTTGCGATGAGGATATTTCATAGAATTAAATCATGATCATGTCAGCTGCATCCACAGCTGATTCCATTTGTAATCAGCTAAGGGGTGTGTCTTCTGCAATGAGTGATGCTTAATCTAATTACTGGAAGCCCTTTAAGGAAGATTCAGAAGAGACAGATTCTGTTCCTGCTTCGGCCGGCAAGCCTCTCCTGTGGAGTTCGTCCAGACCCTCCATCAGAATAGTAGGCTTCACAGCCTGCCCTGCAGATTTTGGACTGCGTTCCTGCAGTTACATGAGACACTTTCATAAATTTTGTATTTGCAAGTGTTTCCTGTTGATTTTGTTTCTCTAGAGAACCCTAACCAATACAATGGGGAACCTTAACTTTGGACTCCAATTAAGCTAAATGTTATCTCCCACCCCCCACCCCCCCAAAAAAACCCTCTATTCTTCTCATTAGCAAACCTGTATTTAAAAAGATGTTCTCAATAATTGGTATATTTTAAATTTCATGCATAAAATTTTTTTGGAAGTTTGTTTTCTGTCTTGTTATGTAAGTATCTACATAATATTCTTGATTTTGCCTGTTGCCCACAAAACCTAAGATATTTATTATTTGGTCTTTTACAGAAAAAGTTTGAAAATCGCTGAAATAAATTCACATTCCTATTAGTGTTTCAGATTCCTAGCTATAAAATGAATATTATTATAGTAATTCTTCCTCATGATTTTGAATTAACAGCACAATGTGTGTAGAACAGTGGCACATGGCAGGCATTTTTAAGTATGCTATTAATTTAATATTAATAACTATTTTCTATAGTTCTTCTGAAATAGACAGAATTGTGGTCATTACAAAAGGCTACAAGTTTCTCACAGGAATAATAGTCAGCTGTGGGAAACTTCCCAGGAACAGGCTTTCATCTCATTAAAGTTAATCGGCAAATAGCTTAGAGTTCAGCTCTAGCTCAGGCCTGGTACCATTTTCTTTTATTAGTATGGTTTGACATTTTATTGCTTATTGACAATTTTTGTTTTCTTTAATGAATTTACCTGTTTATGTCCTTTACTCCTCTGCCCCCCCACACTTTTGCAAGCCTTCTTCTTCAACATTCACTTGAAGATGTGCCCTAGCACAGTGTTTTCCAAACTTTGATCAATTCTTTTCCACCCTCAGGTTCTTGACAAACCAGATATTTATAGTCTCTACACGTTCTTACATAATATTTTTCTTAAAATTAACTTATTTTTAAGACTTAAATGAATTTGCTTTAAAAATAAACTCTACAGTGCCACATCAAATGAAAATTCAGTTTCATTTACTATAAATAGAAAGTAACTGTAAGATAACTACAATAAAATAAAATCTTATCAGGTTTCCAGTAAATATATTTGGTTGCCAGAAGGTCTGTGCCTGATATCTAGTTTCACTCCCTTGTAAGAGGAGATACCAAAAATTAAAGATCAGTTAAAGATATCCTGGCAGTAAATGAGAGTTTATTTATGTAATCAGAATGACTGAAATACATTTGAAAAGACAATGTTTCCCTCCTTTAAGTGGATTAATGTTATGTAATGCTGTGTCCATGTACCACATAAAATCATCTGCTCAGAAACCTTTCTTGATTAAAAAACACACACACACACTCAGAACACTTGGAATAGAGGGGAACTTTCTCAACATGATAAAGGGTGTGTGTGAGAAACCCACAGCTAAAGTCATACTCACAGATGAAAAACTGAAAGCTTTTCACCTAAGACCAGGAAGAGACAGGATGCTCACTACTATTCAACAGTGTACTATGAGTTTCAGCCAGAGCAATTAGTCAAGAAACAGAAATAAAAGGCATCCAAATTGGAAAGGTCAGAAATAAAAGTATCCCTATTTGCAGATGACATGATACTATAAACAGAAAATCTTGAAAAACCCACAACAAAGCTACAAGAGCTGATAATGAATTCAGCAAAGTGGCAGGTATGAGATCAGCTTGCAAAAATCAGTAGCGTTTCTATATACTAGCAATGAATAATCCCAAAAGAAAATCAAGAAAACAATTCCATTTACAAGAGCAACTAAAAGAATAAAATATCTAGGAATAAATTTAACCAAGGATGTAAAGGATTTGTACATGGAAAAATACAAAACCTTGCTGAAAGGAATTAAAGACCTAAATAAATGGAAAGATATTCCATGTTCATGGATCAGATTTAGATTTCAATACTATCCAAAGCATTTTACAGACACAATGAAATCAAATCAAAATTCCAATTGCCTTTTTGTAGAAAGAAATGGAAAAGCCAATCAACAAATTCACAAGGTAGAGCAAGGGGTCTCGTGTAGGCAAGAAAAAAGAATAGCAAAGTTGGAGGGCTCACACTTCCTGATATCAAAACTATTATAAAGCTATAGTAGTCAAAACAGCTTGGGTCTGGCACAAGGACAGACATATAGACCAATGGAATCAAACTGGAAGTTCAGAAATAAACCCATGTATCTATGGCCAATTGATTTTTGACAAGGATGCCAAGTCTATTCAATGGGGAAAGAATAATCTCTTCAGCAAATGGTTACGGGAAAGCTGGATATCCACATGCAAAAGAATGAAAGTGTGCCTCTACCTCACACTGTATATAAAAATGAAGTCACCATTGATCAACAACCTAAATATAAGAGTCAATACTGTAAAACTCTATGAAGAAAACATAGGGAAATATCTTTAGGACTTTGTATTAGGTCATGGTTTCTAGACTTAACATCTAGCACAAGCAACAAAACAAAGAGTAGATAAACTGGTATTCATCAAAATTAAAAACTTTTGTGTGTCAAAGTACATTATCAGGAAAGTGAAAATGCAACCTATAGAATAGGAGAAAATATTTGGAAATTATTTGATGAGGGTTTAATATCTGGCATTAACAACAAAAAGAGAAGCAACAATAAAAAGAGGAACAATCCAATTTAAAAATGGGTAAAGGTTCTGACTAGACAATTCTCCAAAGAAGATATTCAAATGGTCAATAAGAACATGAAAAGATGTTCAACATCATTAGCCATTAGGAAAAGGCAAATCAAAACCACAATGAGATATCATCTCACACCTACTAGACTGGCTATTATTTTTATTACTTTTTTAATGAAAAATTTACTGATTTTATAGAGTCTCATGTTCATCAAGCTTACTTAAGTACAAAATTTTTTTTCAAGAAATACCCATTAATACACTCCAAGGAGGTTATCCTAAAATATAAATGAGGAAATGCTTTCTCAGCATGCATGTAAATGGGGCTATCTCATTTGAAATTTATGGGTCCTTAAACTGATAGATTGTTTTTTTGGGGGGGGGGCAGGCTCCCTAGATAGAATAGTATTCCATATAAATGACTTCTATTGTAATATTTTTTATTGTTTGAATTTTTTCTTTAAATGTAATTTTATTGAGACATATTCACACCATACAACCCATCTGAAGTATACAATTAATGGCTTACAGCATCACATCATAGTTGTGTATCCATCACCATGATCTGTTTTAGAATATTTTCATTACTCCGGAAAAAGAAATAAAAAAGAAAACCCCAAATGTCCCATACCCCTTATCCACACACATTCTTTTTTTTCTTTTAAGTTTTATTCACACACAAATCCATCCTAAGTGTACAATCAATGGTTCTTGATATAATCACATAGTTATGCATTCATAAGCACTATCAGTATGAGAGCATTCTCACTTCCTCTGAAAAAAAAATCTCATCCCCCTTATATCCCCGTTATTGACATTTAGCATTGGTAGAGTGCCTTTGTTACACTTAATGAAAAAGTTTTATAGTGTTACATTAACTATAGATCTTAATTTGCATTAATTGTATTTTTCCCTATATACCAACTACTATTAATATCTTGTAATAGTGACATACATGTCACTAAGAAAGTGCATGTAGAAATTTTCTTATATGCACACAATTAACCACCATCACTGTCCACTCTAAGTTACTAAGTTATAGAGTCCCAGTTTCTTGCCTTCCTTCTGGTGACATACATACTCCTAGCCTTCTTTCAACCACACTTATACTCAGCTGTGTTAATTACACTTAAAGTATTGTGCTACCATCACACAGTGTTGTGCTATCCATTTCTGAACATTTATAATCAACTTTATTAAGAATTCTGCACTCCTTAAGCATTGATTGCCTGATCTCTGCCCTCTTTCTATCTCCTGATAACCTATGCTCTCTCATTTAACTCTCAGCTTGCTAATTATAGTTGTTTCATATTATGAATTATTTTTTTAATTTTTAAAAATTTTTATTGACGTATATTATATATTCACATATCATGTAATCATCCAAATTTTACAATCGATGGTTCACAGTATCGTCATACAGCTGTGCATTTATCATCACAATCGACTGTTTTTCTTTTTTATGAAAAATAACATAAATGCAAAAAAAGCAATAAATTTCAAAGCACATTGCACAGTTAGTTGTAGAACAGATTTCAGAGTTTGGTATGAGTTACAATTCCACCATTTTAGGTTTTTACTTCTAACTGCTCTAAGGTACTGGAGGCTGAAAGAAATATCAGTATAATGATTCAGCATTCATACTCATTCATTAAGTCCTAGCTTCTCTGTGTAACTCCACCATCACCTTTGATCTTTCTTCCACTCCTTAGAGTATTTGGGCCATGTACATTCTAACTTCTTCATGTTGGAAGGGGCTGTTGATAATATGGGATAGGATAATATGGGATAGTTGGTGTTCTGGAAGGGCTGGCCCCTGTGCATTTCAGGACTTAGGTGGTCCAGGGACCCATCTGGAGGTTGTAATTTTCTGGAAAGTTACCCTAGCACATGGAAGCTTTACAGAATCTTATATAATGCTCTAGGTGTTCTTTAGGATTCGCAGGAATGGTTTTGGTTGAAGTTAGGCAAGCTATGATAGGTAGCAATGTCTAACTGAAGCTTGCCTAAGAGTGACCTCCAGAGTAGCCGCTTGACTCTATTTGAACTCTCTCAGACACTGATACCTTATTTGTTACACTTTCCCCCCCTTTTTGTGAGGATGGCATTGTTGATCCCACAGTGCCAGAGCCAGGCTCATCCCTGGGAGTCATCTACCATGTAGACTGGCTATTACTTTAAAACAGAAAGTAACAAGTGTTGGTGAAGATGCAGAGAAATAGGAAGTTTAGTACATCAAGTTGACAGGAATCAAAATGGTACAGCTGCTGTGGAAAACAGTTTAGTAGTTCCTCAGAAAGTCGAGAATAGAATTGCCTTATGAGCTGGCAATCCTACTTCTAGATATATACTCAAAAGAATTGAAAAACAGGGACTTGAGCAAATATTTTTACACTGATGTTCATAGCAGCATTTTTCATAGTAGCTAAAAGGTGGAAGTAACTCAAGTGTCTATCAACAGATGACAGATTTAAAAAAAAAAGTTGTATATACATATGGTTTAATTGCTAAAGTTGCCAGAATGCAATATACTAGAAATAGATCAGCTTTTACAAAAGAGATTTATTAAGTTAAAAGTTTACAGTTCTAAGGCCTTAAAAAATGTCCAAATGGATGGAGGTGAACTAAGGGTACAAGGGCTGAGGAGTGGAAGGGGGATCTGTGGTGTTTGTATATAACAGACTACTCAGTATCTTCGAGAAGGAATGAAGTTGTGAAGCATGCAATTATGTGAATGAAACTTAAGGATTGTATGTTGAATGAAATATCAGAAACAAAAAGACAAATATTATCATGACTCATAACATATGGACTAACTATAATATACAAACTTGGTGAACTGAAGTTCAGAGGATGGGTTATCAGGTTGGGGCCTATTGTAAGGGGTCCTAGATTGTAAGCTCTTACAGCATATATTCAGGAGTTATAACTGCTATTTCTAAATTCTGAGAGACTGAGCTATTTGTATATAATCTGGTCGTTCCCTGAAACTCTGGATATTTATGTGGCATCCAAGACTCAGATTTAGAGCCCTGAAGCTATAAAAGCCAGCAATACCCCATTCAGCAACTGTTAAGAAAGCTGAAAAAGTGATCAGACTTCAACTTAGAGATATGAATGAAGCTGATCTGGATAGGACTAAGGTAAATCAGAATATTGGGTAAAGGATGATATGACCCATATTTTCAAACTTCAACTCCTGTGTGATACCAAAGTGGGAGAGGTTCATTTGGCACAAATTTTTATTTTTGGTAGCACATTATCTAATTTAACTTGTATGGTCAGTTTACTTGAACACGATAATTACTTGGAATCTCGAATAGGGCATGAGATCTTGTTGATTTGTACAGGTTAGCGTGATGCCTCAATATATCACAGAGTAATTTGGGCAGTAAATAAAGAAGTATTTGCAAAGTTCCCTTCGGAAGAGAGGGATGGGGAGAAAGGAGGACATGTTAAACTTCCCTATCTGGGGAATTCCTGATAGTCTCACAGTGGAGACAACCAATTCAATAGGCTGAGCCCACAATCTTGTGCTCACCCCTGTGAAGCTTATACCTGCAAAGGATAGGCTAAGCCAACTTAAAATTATGCCTAAGAGTCACCCCCGAGAACCTCTTTTGTTGCTTACATGTGGCCTCTCTCTCTAAGCCACCTCTGCAGGTAAACTCACTGCCCTCCCCTCTATGTGAGACAGGGCTCCCAGGGATATAAATCTCCCTGACAACATGGGACCTGAATCCAGGGATGAATGGAGACCCAGCAACAAGGGATTGAAAAAGGCTTCTTGACCAACAGGGGAAAGAGAGAAATGACACAAAGTAAAGTTTCAGTGGCTGAGAGATTTCAAACAGCCTAGAGGTTATCCTTGAGATTATACTTATGCGTTATATAAACAACCTTTTTAGTTTATAGTATATTGGAGTGGCTGGAGGGAAGTACCTAAACTGTTGAGCTGTGTTCCAGTACCCTTCATTCTTGAAGATGATTATAACTATAATTTTACAATGTGATCATGTGATTGTGAAAACCTTGTGCCTGATGCTCCTTTTATCCAGGGTATGGACAGATGAGTAAAAAAAATTAAGATAAAAATTAAATAAATAATAGGGGAGATAAAGAGTTAAAAATTGGGTAGATTGAAATAATGGTGATCAAAGAGAGGGGGGTAATGGATATGGGATGTATGAGTGTTTTCTTTTCATTTCTTTTTCTGTAGTGATACAAATGTTCTAAAAATGATCGTGGTGATGAATACACAACTATGTGATGATATTGTGAGCCACAGATTGTATAATATGGTTGAACTATATGTGTGTGAAGATTTCTCAATAAAAATATATTTTTAGGGCGGGCAATGGTGGCACGGTGGCAGAATTCTCGCCTGCCATGCTGGAGACCCAGGTTCGATTTTCAGTGCCTGCCAAGCAAAAAAAAAAAAGAAGAAAAGTATATATATATACTTTTATATATATATTCAAACTAAGGCATCTAGAGGAAGATACCCTGACTCCAGGAAAGGCCAACGTTATCACACAGGAAGTCATGTGGCTGGCATCTGCTGTTCCTTATTCCTGGTTATATTGCTTCCAACTGCTGATTCCAATGGCTTCCTTTCTAAGTATCTTGTGGCCCCTCACTGAACTGCTCCAGGGAAAAACTCTGGGTTTCATCTCTTAGTTTGGCATCCAGGGCCAGAGATTTCTTCTTTTAAGGTTCTGGCTATTTTTGTGAGTCTTGCTTAGCATTCAAGCTTTTTCTGTCTTGATCTCCAACTGTCAGTGTCTGTGTCAGCACTCTATTCTTTCTTTCTCTGGGAGCTAAAGTGGTTAAAACATCACGGTACTGGCATAAATATAGATATACTGACCAATGGAATAGAATAGTGTTCAGATATAGACTCTCTCATCTATGGACAATTGATCTTTGATAAGGCAGTCGAGCCAACTCAGCTGGGACAGAACAGTCTCATCAATAAATGGTGCCTAGAGAACTGGATATCCATATGCAAAAGAATGAAAGAGGATCCATATCTCACACCCTATACAAAAATTAACTTAAAATGGACCAAAGACCTAAACATTAGATCTAAGACCATAAAACTTTTAGAAGAAAATATAGGGAGATACCTTATAAATCTTATACTAGGAGGTGGTCTCCTAGACACTTCTCAGAAGAGGAAATCCAAATGGCCAAAAGGCACATGAAAAGATGCTCAACTTCCCTGGCTATTAGGGAAATGCAAATCAAAACCACAATGAGATATCATCTCACACCCACCAGAATGGCCATTATCAATAAAACAGAAAACCATAAGTGCTGGAGAGGACATGGAGAAAGCGGCACACTTATCTACTGTTGGTGGGAATGTCAAATGGTACAACCACTGTGGAAGGTGGTTTGGCAATTCCTCAGGAAGCTAAATATAGAATTGCCATATGACCTAGCAATGCCGTTGTTAGGTTTCTACTCAGAGGACATGAGGGGAAGGACAAAAGCGTACAGTTGCCCACCAATGTTTATAGCAGCATTATTTACAATCGCAAAGAGATGGAAACAGGGTGGCTGCCGTGGCTCAGCAGGCAGAGCTCCGACCTGCCGTGCTGGAGGTCTGGAGTTTGATCCCTGGTGCCTCCTGCCCATATGCAAATTAAAAAAAAAAAAAAAAAAGGTTTTGGGCGGCTGCCATGGCTCAGCAGGTAGAGCTCCGACCTGCCGTGCTGGAGGTCTGGAGTTCGATCCCTGGTGCCTCCTGCCCATATGCAAATTATAAAAAAAAAAAGAGATGGAAACAGTCCAAATGTCCATCAACAGATGAGTGGCTAAACAAACTGTGGTATAAACATACGATGAACTGTTATGCAGCTGTAAGACAGAATAAAGTTATGAAGTTTGTAACAACATGGATGGACCTTAAGGACATTATGTTGAGTGAGATTAGCCAGAAACAAAAGGACCAATACTGTATGGTCTCACTGATATGAATTGACATTATTGAATAAACTTGGAGAATTTCACTGGTAACAGAAACCATCAGGAGACAGAAATAGGGTAAGATATTGGGTAATTAGAGTTGAAGGGATATAGATTGTGCAACAGGACTGATTGTAAAAACTCATAAATGGAAAAACTCATAAATGGACAGCACAATTCTACCTAACTGTGTTAAAACACTGAATGAAGCTGAATGTGAGAATGATAGAGGGAGGAGGGCTGGGGGCACAAATGAAATCAGAAAGAAAGATAGATGATAAAGACTAAGATGGTATAATCTAGGAATGCCTAGAGTATATAATGATAGTGACTAAATATACAAATTAAAAAAATTGTTTTTGCATGAGGAAGGACATAGGAATGTCATTACCACAGGGTGTTGAAAATTGATAGTAATTAATATTTTACAGTTTCACCTTATGTGTGAGACTAAAGCAAAAAGTGTTTATTTGG
This sequence comes from Myrmecophaga tridactyla, assembly GCA_004026745.1. Taxonomy (NCBI): domain Eukaryota; kingdom Metazoa; phylum Chordata; class Mammalia; order Pilosa; family Myrmecophagidae; genus Myrmecophaga; species Myrmecophaga tridactyla. The sequence continues at coordinate 2,122 of PVIY010058056.1, read as the reverse complement.
TACAAAATTAATATTTTGACTAGTGCATTTCCTGATATAACTTACGTAAACAGCTTAACTGAACACCATAAGAACATGGAACCTTGAGTAGGGCATGAGATTTTGTTGGTTTGTCCAGAGTGATGCCCCAATAAATCCCAGGGCGATTTGAACAGGGAATAAAAAAATATTTGCAAAGTCCCCTTTGGGGAATGTTGAGAAAGCAGGAAAATTCAACTTCCCCAAGTTGAATTCTTGATATTCTCACAAGCAGTGGGGACAACCAAAGCAATGGGCTTAGCCCCCAATCTTGGGGTTTGTTCATATGAAATTTAACCCCACAAAGGATAGGGCAAGCCTACTTAAAATTAGGCCTAAGAGTCACCCCCAAGAGAACCTCTTTTGTTGCGCAGATGTGGCCTCTTGCTCCAGCCAACACAACAAGCAAACTCCCTGCCCTCCCCCTGTCTAGCTGGGACATGACTCCCAGGAGTGTGGACCTTTCTGGCAACATGGGACAGGAATCTTAGAATGAGTTGAGACTCAGCATCAAGGGATTTCTTAGAATGAACTGAGACTCAGCATCAAGGGATTGAGAAAATATTCTCAGCCAAAAGGGGAAAGAGTGAAATGAGACAAAATAAAGTGTCAATGGCTGAGAGATTCCAGAGTTGAGAGGTTATCCTGGAGGTTATTCTTACACATTAAATAGATATCACCTTGTTGGTCAAGATTTGATAGAGAGGCTGGAGGGAACTGCCTGAAAATGTAGAGCTGTGTTCCAGTAGCCATTTTTCTTGAAGATGATTATATAATGATATAGCATTCACAATGTGACAGTGTGATTGTGAAAACCTTGTGTCTGATACTCCTTTAATCTACCTTGTAACAGACAAGTAGAATATATGGAATAAAAATAAATAATGGGGGAACAAACATTAAAATAAACTTAGATTGAAATGCTAGTGATCAATGAAAGTGAGGGGTAAGTGGTATGGTATGTACGTATTTTTTTTCTGTTGTCTTTTTATTTCTTTTTCTGAATTGATGCAAATGTTGTAAGAAATGATCATGATGAATATGCAACTATGTGATGATATTGTGAATTACTGATTGTATATGTAGAACGGAATGATCATATGTTAAGAATGGTTGTGCTTCTTTGTTATATTTTGTTAAAAATTTAAAAATTAATAAAAAAGTTAAAAATAATAAATTCCTAATTAAAAAAAGTCACGAAGTTAAAATTACAAAAAAAAAGGCATGAATTTATGATATATTCCACAATGCTGATAAATCTTGAAGAAATCAATTTGAGTGAAATAAACCTGGCACAAAAGGAGAAATATTGTATGATGTCACTGATATGAAATAACTAACATATGCAAGTATATGAGTAGCAAATTAGCATACAGGAGTTGGGGGTGGGGGGAAGTAGAGAGGGAATGGGAGGGACATTAATGCATGATGGGTAAAGTTTCTGTGTGAGGTGATGGAAAAACTTTAGTATTGATGATAGCGATGGTAGCAGAACATTGTGAATGTAATTAATACCTCTGACTGGTATACTTGGAAATGGTTAAAATGGGAATTTTATTATCGTACATATGTTACCACAGGAAAAAAAAATTGTCTTGTGTTCCATGACCACAGTGGTCCTCAAATTTGAGGTATGCATCAGAATCATCGGGGACTTGTTAAAACACAGATTGGTGGTTTAGTAGGTCTGGGCTGGAATCTGAGAATATGCATTTCTAAAAAGTTCTCAAGTCATACTGGTGCTACCGATCTAGGAACACACTTTGAGACCCACAGCACTGGTTACATCATTTCTCACTTTAGGAATAATTGCACCAGGGAGAAAGTCCCTTTGAATAACTTCTTCAAGGGTTTAATTTCAGCAGATAAACACAATTAAGGAATCCACAAAATCTCCCATGATGCAAAATTATTATTTTTTTTCCAACTGAACTCAACAGGGTGAGTCAATAAGCAATTATGGAATTTAACAAGCCAAGAGTCAAAAAGCCAATGTCTCTCCATTTGAACGTCATGGTGTTTCTGAACATGTCCAGTGATTAAAACTCCACATGCTGATATTTGGCCCTTCCTCTGAGCCCTTTATATCATTTGTGTGGGAAGT
>PVIY010058055.1:0-12619 GCA_004026745.1 Myrmecophaga tridactyla | reverse complement strand
GGGGGGAGGCAGGCATCAGAGACCTAGCTCTTTCGGGTCCCTGGGTACCAGCCGCCCCCTAGGCAGACCTCCTGCTTCCCACCCACCTCCCCTCCAGAGCCAAGCCTGTCGGCCCACCAACCCCAGATGGCCACTGGAGGACTGGGCGGGGCACTAAGACCCCCATTCTGGCCAGTTCCTCCCAGGCCCAGCTCTCAGCAGCACAACCCCCCACCACCACCCTCCCCACTGCCTCTCAGGCCCAATCCTCTGGGCCTCAGGACCCCCAGCCCTACCCTAGGCCGGCCTTCCTCTCTGCAGCAGCAGCCCCTCTACCAGGCACCCAAGGGGCCAGCCCCCCGAGCCTGAGGGGGGAGGCCCCAGCTCCTTTTGTTCCCCAGGAGGCATTCCAGGCATGTTTTTGGTAAGATAAACAGAACTCTTGACCCCTCCTCTCCCCGGTGGCTGCTGCTGCTGCTGCTGCGGGACTCGGCCGCCCGCAGGTCATTCTTCTCTTGGCCACCTGGGGGCCACTGCACCCCTGAGGACACCTCCCCCCCCAACCCACGCCCACCCCCACCCCCACCCCCACTACCACCCCCACCAAGGCAAGCCGGGCCTGGCCCTGCGAGGGCCTTCCCGGGGCGGCCCACTTACCGCCAAAGGCCGCGTCCATGATGGCGCAGTTGGGCAGGCGGGTGGTGGCATGGCCAGCGGGGACTCAGAGACAGGGCCCGGCTCCCCACCCGCCCCGTGGGGGAAACAATAGCCAGCGCCGGGGAGTATTTGACCAGCGATAATCTCGGCCCGTTGGGCGGCCGCCGGCCCCCTCACTCCCTCCCTCCCCGATAAGGCCTTCCCCAACCACTTGCCCAAACCCCAGAGGGGAGGGCGGTACCCGCTGGACTCACCATTCACCTGCTGGGGGGAGTAGGCCTCAGAGCCCGAGTCCGGGGGGGAGTCCGGCAGCGTGCTGAGGGGGCGGCGGGAGGAAGGGGGCTGTTGGCTGAACAGCTGGGCCCCCCCACCCGAACCCCCACTCCGTCGAGCTGCCTGCTGCAGGCCCCTGCACTGACACCCCGGAGGGGCCTCATGCCCACCGACCTGGAGTGCCTGGCAGGGCCCTGGAGCCCAGTTATGGGTGGGGGGACCCCTTGGGGACCAGGATAGCCAGTGCCCCTTTGGGGATGGCCCTGGGGTTCAATAACTTGCTCCTCCCCAGACCGAGGGGCCAGGCCCGCCCTTCCCTTCCTCGGCCCACCACAGCCCTATTTCCTGGAAATAGGTGCCCCAGGAGGCTGGGGCTGGGGACGTTGGGCAGGTCACCTGGATGTGGGGGGTGGGAGGGCTGCCTTGCCAGGGGCAGGTGTGGACTGGGCAGGGAGCCAGCCAGGACTGGGTTTATTTTTTTTCTCGCAGGTTTTGTTTTATCAGTGGTTCGGGCAAAAGAACAAACTCAAACCCAAGAAGGCAACACGTCCTACAGGAATCTTGCGATCGCCCAGCGATGGGGAGGGGAGGCCCAGAGACTCCGCACCCCCCATGCCCAGCAGCTGCCAGGCAGACGGTCGAGCTATCCCAGACGCAGCCCTGGGCTGATTGCAAACTCTCAGCGCAACCTTGGACAAGCCACCCAACCACTCGGGGCCTCAGTTTACAGACTATAAAACGGAGAGAATAACGTGGGACCCCATTGGTTGGGTGAGGATGACACGTGACACGGATGAGGACTCACAGCTAAACTCGCATGCCCTGGCATCTCCTTGACACTGGCCTTGGGTTTCTGGGGTGTGCGAGCGCTTTTACCCCCTTCCTGTGACACGCTCTATAGGACCCTGCAGGCTTTGCTCATAAATGCAGTTCTCATTATTCCCCTATCGGGTGATGGATTAGCAACTCTCCTCTCAGTGGGACTGCTGGGTGCACCGCAAGGGGAGGTGCCCATCTCATTTACCACCTAGAATGAGGCCTGGCAGGAAATGGGGTCAGTAAAAGGTCCTGGGTACCTCCCTGGGGCTGCCTGACCACAGAGCCCAGGCCTGGCCATGGCCAAACCCCTCTCTCTCTCTGTGCCACTAGATCCTGCAGTGAGAAAGAGTGGAGATATATTCAAAGGTGGTGCCCTAGGAGCTGGTACGATCACACAGGAGGAGATCCATTCACTCGGCAGGTGCTTATTAAATAAATGTTAGCTCTCTCCCCTCCAGCCTTCAGGGCCGGTCCTTCAGGGGTCTGTGGCTTGGGGACAGCTTCAGAGCCTCAAGTACATGGTCTACCTTCTCCAGCAAAACTTCACCCCCCAGCCTGGCCTCCGCTGCTCCCTCCTTCCAAGCCAGGGAGCTCTGGAAACTCTACAAATGATTTATCCACGGCTACCATCCCTCCAGCACTCCGTCCGTACTGCCTTCACCAATTTCCACGTTGACCTTGGAGGGATTCTAGAGAAGCTGAGGCCCTGGCAGAGGGGACAGAGAGCTACCAAGGCAGACGGCTGGTAAACGGGGACGGAGATGGAGCCAGGCTGGTTGAACTGTATTGGTGCCCCTAATACTTTATTATTTTTCCACCCAGAGACGGGGCGCCCCTGTCCCAGGCTGGGGAGCCTGGAACGTTCTCTGAGCCCCTCCGAAAAGCCCAGCAGAGCCCAGGGCTCTCCCCATGAGCATGTACCCGTGGGCCATCCTGGTCAGGCTGACGGCCACCCTACGACCTTTGGACTCCTCCCTGGGGGGACGTGGGGGCAGGCCTGGGAGGTCTCCAGCTCCGTGATGCATGATGCTTGGCTGCGGCCATGCAGGTACCATATCCGAGCCCCTGGCCCACTCCGTGGGACCACAGCAGATATCGGCTGCATGCAGGGAGTAGTGGATGGATGGACGCTGTGCCTCTGGATGTGCACACATGTCCAGGCATTCCCATGAAGGGAAGCAGCCGTAGTCTCCCGTCTGGCGCTTTCAGGTTTTTCTAGCGCTTATGTCAGCCTCATCAGTCCCCTGCTCAAGAGCCCTCCGTGGCTCCCCGCTACCCCAGAACAAAGTCCTTTCTCACCTTGGTCCAGGGCCTGCCCCCAACCCATACAACTGCCTGCAGGGTGGCCATGGCACCCTTTGCCCTTCTCATCGCCAGGCCTTTGGCCGGCACCATCCAAGTGGCCACTGGTCCCTTCCCTGAGGCTCCAACTCCCAGCCCAACCCTGCCTGCCCTCTGGACCCCTGCACCCTAGCCAACCCCCGCCGCACTCACCCTGGGGCATAGGGAGCCTTGGGCTCTGCCTTGATGGGGGGCCCAGAGCCCCCCAGGAAGGGCTTGGGAGCGGTGCCCATGCCGTTGTTGTTGTTGCAGTTGAGAGGGGCGCCGTAGCTCGGGGGTGGGAGGGGGCCATGGCGCCCCGGGGAGGGTCCCCCCCCAGAGGGGCTCAGGTGGTGGACCCCGCTGGAGCCAGGGAGCGCTGGCTGCCCGTGGGGGTAGGAGGCAGCACTGGCTGGAGCAGAGATGTCAGGGAAGCAGCTGCAGAGAAGAGGGAGGAGGCTCAGCCCCAGCCAGACCCCCCCCCAGCGCCTCCCCAGATCCACCTGTCAAAGTCACAGGCCCCTCCCGGCAGGGGCACCCCGGAGCTTAGAGGGGACGCAGCTGCTGGGAAAGGAGGAGGTGCAGCTTGCAGAGGTAGGACCATGTCAGACACCCCTACCCCACCCATGCACCCCACCCCGGCACCCCAGGGCCAGGCCTCACACCTCCCCAGGTGAAAGGTGGAAGCCAGAGGGGCTGGGGACCTGGCCAGGGCTGGCTGGGGGGACGACTCACAGGTCGGAGGCGTCCTCCTTGCTGATGTATTCCTCCAGGATGCTGGTGTCTATATTGGAAGGTTCCAGGGCGCCGTTGATGTCGTGGCCTGGCGGGGGGGCGGGGAGAGGTGCGCTGGGGGAGGAGTCTGGCTCCCTGAGATCCCCCCCACTGGGCCTTTGGGCTGGGCTCTCCCGCACTCCCCAGGCCGGGGTCCCCAAAACATAAGCCTTCCTGCTTCTCCCCATTTGTGTATCACAAGGGGAGGGGATCTTTTGGTTCCTCTCCAGGACCATGGCCAAAGCTTTCTCCAGCCCATGTGGTTATCTCTTGGGGAGGGAACCTGGAGTGCAGATGTGGGGGCAGACAGGCCCCTTCCTTCCCCCCCACGGCCCTTTTCTAGCTGCATGACCCTTCTTCTCGATAGGTAACTGGCCCGCTATCTTACAGGGTGCTTTAAGGAGCAACGAGGCCCTTATTGAGCCAAATGCTCAGTGGGTGCCCACCACCCTTGTGGGCTCAGCTCTGTCCACTGCCCTGCCCTGTCCTGCAGCTGGTGGGCTCGGGGGAGCACGAGGCTGGACTAGACTGGACCACACACCCGGGGACTGGGGGGGCCCTGGTGCTGTGGATGGGGGTGAGCCTCCTGCACCCCACACCCCAGCTGCAGAGGCGCCAGGGCTGGGGATCAGAATGGGGAAGGCCCCGCCCAGCCCACCCTCATTGGGTTTGCCCACTGCCCCACCACACCCCACCCCGAGTGACAGGGAGCAGGGGTGCTTGGCTCCATTTTCCAGAGGAGGAAGGGAAAGCCTGAGCTCTAGCCCTCCTGCCCACCCTCTCCTGGGTCCTCCCCCACTGGCCTTGGCCCCAAGAAAGGGAGGGACTGACGGAAAAGGCAGCCCAGTGCTCTGGGGCAGCGGCAGGGAGGAGGCGGGAGGTACTGGCCTTTCTCCTCCCGGGGTCACCTTGCAGGGGGAGCCGGAGGGCGGGGTGATAAGGGGGCTGACGTGGGAGATGCGTCAACCCTGATAATGGAGGACGGCCCTACCCCACCCACACTGCTGACCTGGGCTGGCCAGCACCTCGGGGGCAGCGGTGGCACCTCCCACAGGCCTCTAGAGCCTGAAGTCTGGGGTCTGCACGACGTCCCAGGAACAGAGAGGTCAGACAGAGCTAGGTACAAATTCTGGCTCAGCCTCTCCCTGCTGTGTGTGCTTGGGCAGGTCACCTACTCTCTGCGAGCCTCAGTCTCCTCATCAGTAAAATGGGGACGTGAGCAGCTAAGGCAGCGTTGGTGTAAGGATGAAACGAGAAGAGGTGTGTAAAGGGCCCGGCATGTGCTTAGCAGAGCAGCTTGTGCTCACTTCCCAGCCCCCAAGGCCCTGGGGTCCCCAGGAGCCCCCCACCCAGGCCCCTCCTTGGCCCCCAGCCGGCATTTCAAGAATGCTGAGCCCCGCTTAGGTGATTAACGAGCAGCTAAGCCCTCCTAGGAGTCACGCGCTGCCTGGGGACAGGCCAGGGCCCTCCTGCTGACCCCCACCCCCAAGCTCACCCAGCCGGGAACAAGGGACACCCACCAAGCGCCAACAACGCCGGCCACGGCCCTGGGCGGCCAGAGAAAGAGAAAATTTTCAAACTGGGAATGACAGGTCTGCAGATGGAGGTCCCAGGACTCCTCTCTCCCCCGAGTCCTTCACCCCACTTTTCCCTGATAGCCACAGATCCCCCTGGCTGAGCGCTTGCTGGGCACTTCTGAGCCAAGCACATTCACAGCCGGAGGCCTTCCTATGTGCAAGGCATCCTGGAGGCTCTTTGTGGGTACCGTGTCACTCCATCCTTGCCATCGTGGCAACGGTGACACTGAGCGTCCACCAGCACTTCTCAACCCACAGCGAGGACACGCGTGACGGTGACAGCGGCTCCTCCTGACCGACCCCCCACCAACCCTGGCATGCGTCTTTGACCTCCCTCGCTGCTCCCCACTGCCCCTCGTTCAGAGAGGTCAACTCTCTCGCCCAAGGCACACAGCAAGGGGGACTCAAGGCCAGCCCCGACTCCAAGCAGAGAGGTGGGGTGGGTGGTTGCTGTGCCTTCCCGGCTGTTCCATCTGGGGGCTCCCGAGGGAGGATCAGGCACAGGAGAGAAGGCAGGAGAGCCCGGAGCATTGCCACCCACCCCCCCTCGGCCTCTTGAAGCTGCAGGTTTTTGAGACTGAACTTGGAATTTACAGTGAATGATGGACTGATGCGGTCATGGTGTTTCTATTTATAACAGCCCCGGCCCCAGCCTCTCCTCCGCCTCTGCCCCTGGCCAGGAGCTCTCCTAATTGTCCCCCGAATCCCCCTGCCCACCTCCCCCCGGGGTGGGGGGCCTCCAGGCAGAGGCATCCTGGGAGACCCTAACGAGAACCAGATGTGGCTGGGGGGAGGCAGGACCCTCCCGTGCCAGGGGCCGGGCGGACGGGAGGAGGGAGGCGGGAGCCACTGGGGCTGGGTGTGGGTGGGCCAATGGGTAGGGGAGAGGTTTGGGGGCTTGGAGAGCCTCCTGAGGACCGATGACCCCACACCTTCCCCTTCTCCCCAGGGGCCCACCCTCCTTCTTCTCCCCATACCAGGCAAATGCCGCCCCCCATCTGCCCCGCCAGCCACACTCGAGATCTCCAACCAAACATTCCAGGAGGAGAGGGTAGGGGTGGGGGCTCGCTGGAGCCCAGGGATCCCCAAGACTGTGGCAGCACCCCCAGGAACCCAGGCTGGTGCAGGGCCCTCTGGACACACTCTCAGGGGTCCCCCCCTCCTATCAAAAGAGCCCGGAGACATTGTCGCAGTCCCAACAAAGGGTTTGCCCAGAGGGAAGCTCAGCGTAGGACACTCATCTCACCCTGATCCACCTGACCTCCCACAAATTCCCACAACCAGAAAGCACACCCCAAGGCCATAAACCAGTATCGCCGCCCGCCTCCACACAAACCAGTCAACAACTTCCCATTGCTAGGGATAAATTCAGACCACTCCTGTAATCCAAGGCCTGGGGTGCCCAGCCTTGCCTGCCCTGCAGCTGCCTCTGCTGCCTCAATCTCCCTCCCCAAAGCTCTCCACTGTCCAGCTCCAGCCTCCTTACCACCCTGGGACAAACCTCGTCCCCCCACCGCAGGGTCTTTGCACATCCTGCTACCCTGACACCACCACCCACCCCCACTCCCCGCTGGGCACATTCCCATTCTCTTTTAGGTCTCAGCTTACCCATAAATCCCCCTTCATCTCTAACTCTACTTCATGCCCACCGGGGTGGGGGTGGGGTCCCTCTTTACTCCGTCGCCTGGCACAGATCTCACCGGCAGGTGCGGCTGTGCCCACTGCCCGCCTGCAGCTCACACTCAGTGAGCGGGCACTCTCTGGCCAAGCCCCATACACACTTTACATGGTCCGTATTGAATTGTCACAACAACCTGAGGGTAGGGGGGTTTCTTTTTCTCCCTTTTTACCCAAGTGCAAACCAGAGGCTCAGAGGGAGAAATTGTTTTGCAGCGCTTACAGCTTCTACCTCTCTGGGCTGTGAGCATCTAAGAAGCACCCAGCATGCAGCAGGAACAAAATAAATGCCCAGGGAATGAATGAGCAACGTGGCAGGGCGGGAACAAGAAAGGGGCCTGACCACCTGGGGACTTTCGCCAGGCCACGCTGTGGGCAGGGGTCCAGGGCTGGATGGGGTCCCTCTGGCCCCACCCCACCCCAACCACTGAGCTATGCACCCCATCTGCTCCTCATTAATTCGGCCCTTTATTACCTGTCTCTAACAAGGAGCCAGGCACTGCCCCTTTCCTGGGTGGGCTGGGATAAGGAGACTCCCTTTCCTCCTCTCCCCTCCTCTCATCCAGGCCACCTAGCAGGAGAAGAGCCGAGGGGGACCAAGGCCAGGTGCGAGATGAGGGCAGGCGGGGACCCAGGTGGCCCCTCGACCCCGGACCCCTCCCCTCCGCGTGCTCCTGCCCCCCACCTCCCGCCCCCACCAGCTGTGGCCGCTGGCTGAGTCTTGCCCATTGTCCCGGGGGGATGGGGGGAGGGTGGGGACACGGCACAGTGGGAGGCTTGTGCCCTGCCCACCCCCTCCCCCTGCCCCGTCAATGGGGCACTTGTCAATTCATGCCCCAAACATGGCGGAAATCCCGTCGGCCACGTGGCCACAGCAGGGCAGGCCAGGTCCTGAGGATGCTGGCCAGGCGTGGTGGATCTGAACCCTGGGGCTAAATCCCGAGGACCCCCTACATCTCAGGGGTGCCCCAGACCCAGGCAGGAGCTGGGAGCTGGGCTGGGAGTGGTGAGGGGACTGCCCGCCTTGGCATTTCCCTTTCCACAAGGCCCTGAGGGCTCCTGGGGGCAGAGAGACCTGGCTCCTAACAGGGGGTCCCAATTCACTGCTGTGCAACCCCCAGCAAGTGACCTGACTCCTCTGAGCCTCGCCTTCCGTCTCTATCAAGTGGGCAGGAATCTTGCCTTCAGGGATGGGTCCTGAGCCTTAACCAAGATAGCGGGAAAGCTCCTGACCCCCCAGGAGGCCAAGCTTTCATTGACATCGGTTGCTGTATCCTCCCATCTCCTTTTCTGCTTCCCAGCCTCTGCCCAGACTGTATCTCCCTCCTCCAGGCCTCTCCGTGTTTCCTGCTTCTCTGCTCCAGGAGGCCTCTGCCCCTTCCCGTGAGCCCCTCTAAAGCAGGCCCAGTACCATGCTATTTTCTTGCAAGGCCTGTGCCTGCCTGTCGCCTGCCCAAGCAGCCCCTCCACTGTCACCCCAGTCACACGAGTGTTCGCGGCTCTTCTCACGGTGTTGACTTCGCTTAATCAACATGCTTCAAACTAGCACACATCAGGGCGGGACACAGTGGGGCTATCACCTCCTTTGGTCTGGACATCGTGTCTTTATTAATATGACCCATAACTCTAGCTAGCTGTCCTGACATCAGGCTTCAAACTGTTAGCAGAACTTTCCCGCTCGCAGTGCCGTCAGGTCAGATGCTTGACTTTGCAAGCAGCCCTCAGCGTCTCTGCAGCAAATCCTTCAGTTAACTTGGGCCAGATTGACAAGAACATGGCTCTTGAACTGTCGTCCATCGGGCCATTAAATCTGAGCCACAGTTGTCTTTGTCCCCTCCTACCTCCCTGCCTGAAACTCAGAAGAGCCCCATAGGTGGCCTGAAGAGACCACTCTTCTCCAGGGACCCAGAATCTTTAGCCACCCTAGACTTATGGTTATGTCCCCTCCAACCCCCCACACAGACCCCACTGTCCTCAGGCCAACACGAGGCTGAAGTCAGGGCCCCAAGACTCTCCCAAACCAGACCCAACAGAAGCAACCCAGCAGCTGCAACCTGTTCTTAGGGGACCCACATTGGCTCTGGGGACCCCCAGTCCTGACACCACTGGGCCTTGAGTTAGCACCCACCTGGCACCCTGACCCTCTCCCACAGGGACCAGGGCAGGCTAGCTTAGACACAGGGTCAGCTGTAGAATAGAGACCCTGCAGCTTGGGATGGGGGCAGGTCTCCACAAGGGTGACCGGTGCCCATCTGTGTTCGCACACCAGCATGTCCCACACCAAGGACACTCCAACACACGTGTGGTCATGTACCACTAGGACACATGCTAACACGCATGTATACACATAACGGCATGCGCCCCCACGTGTCCACATTGGCACATGTGCATGCACAGGCACACTCCACCTGAGCGCGTCCATTCATTCGTTCACTCATTCATTCATTCACTCGTTTGCCAATTATTTATCAAGCACCTACCATGTGTTAGACACAGTGCTAGGCTCCGGGGATACAGCAGTCAACAAACAAACACCCCTGCCCAGGTGGAGCTGACATTGTATACGGCAGAAGCAGATAACAGGCTAGACTAGTAAAATCTATAGCATTTTAGGATGCTACGGAGAAAAAATAAAGGGGAAGGGGTTTGCGGGGCCGGGGGAGCAGAGACGAGTTGCAAATTTTAAATTTTAAATAGGATGATCAAGGAAGGTGACATCTGACCAAAGAGATGAAGGCGGAGAGTCACACGGAAGTCTTGGGGAAGAGCATTCCATTTGGTGGAGACAGCCAGTGCAAAGGCCCTGAGGTGCAAGCGTGCCCGTGCATGCTCATGTCTCAGCACCCCTCACAGGCTACTACACCTGGACACACATGCACACACAAATGCTCACTGACCCCATGGCAGGTCCAGGCCACACACGCCTCCCAATGGGTGGGTGCAGCTTCATACATCTGAATGAGGGCCATAAACCCAGGAAGAGTTTCCTCTTCCTTCCTCCAACCTCCACACTCTCCTCCCCACCCCACCCCCGGCCTTAGGCTGCTATCAGACCCCCACAGACTCCAGCCAAAGCCAAATCAGACTGAGTCCCAGGTCCCCCACTGTCCCCCACCTAGGGGCAGACACTGACCCTGTGTCCAAGCTAGCTGCCTGGCTGCAGATTGCAGGAGTACTGGGGAGCCCAGGTCCAGGATCATGGGGGAGAAGAGAGCACAGGAATCTGAGCTGATGAAGAGGTGCATGGGGGAGGACCCCCAAGGGAGGGAGGCTCCCCAAATCCCACCGAGGAGAGATGGAGGCTATTGGTACTGCACTAGGGGGGTCTGGAGGGATTGGCCCAAAGACAGAGGGACCCAAGCACCCCATCCCCACCCTGGGGGCTTTGCCCTTTCTCCCCCTCCAGGCTTTAGCACTTTTGGGGGCTCGCTGCTCACATCACACAACCCTGCCCACCTGTGTGAGGGCACCAAGGCCCAGAGAGGCCCAGAGGCTTCACCAAGGTCCCCTAGTGCAGCCACAGGTGATGGATAAGAACCCCCAGCATGGCACGAGGGGACGCCCCCTCCCAGCCCTGGCCCCGCATGCATACGTGGTGACAGGCTGAGGCTCAGGAAATCCAGGATCCTGCCCAGCTCTGCTGTGGCTGCTCTGAGCAAGCCCCCACATGCCACCTTCCTCTCCTGCCTCAGCAGCCCCCTCTCAGGAACAAGGAGACACCACCTGCCCTTCCCAGCCAGGGCACCCAAGGCTTCCCGGGAGGCAACTCACGCAAAGGGCTCTGAGCTGGTGCAGCACAGACAAAGGATGGAGCCCACCTTTCCCTCCTCCTCTCCACCTCTTCTTCCACCCAAGTTCCCCATCTGAGGTGGAGGGTGGGGCAGGCCCCAGAGGATGCAGGGCCTGGGAGTGGCCTCAGGACAACGCAACACCCTCAACATGGCAGGTGGTTTCCTTATCCCTGGAGGAAGGGGCTCAGAGAGGGCGAAGGGCTTCCCTAAGACACACAGCAAGCAGCCGCAGCACCCCAGCTCAGGCGTGCAGGGCACCCCAGCTGCCCTGTGGGCCAGTAATGCATAAAGTGCAGAGATGGGCCTTGCCAACCCCGTGGGATAAGACCGAGGCTGACATTTATGGAGCGTGACCACGCCAGAGGCTGTCCCAGTCCCTCGCAGGCGTGCCTTCATGCCTAACGATCCCACTTCACAGATGAGAAAACAGAGATCCAAAGAGAGGCAGGCAGCGGCAAGCTCAAGAGGGCTTGGGAAAGCAGCAGACCCTGGAGCAGACCCAGGCAGAACAGGCCAGTGACTGCACAAGGCCATTCCGTCATCCCCAGGGACTCCCCTCACGCTGTGACAGCAGGAGCCAGAGACCTTGACACAGGAGAGGCAGGACCCCCCCTCCCCGGCCTCCCAATACACACCCCGATACCCCAGGAGGTGAGGGAAACTGAGGCCCAGGGGAGGACACGAGGCTGGGTGGGGGCTGCAGGGGCGGGAAGGGCAGCAGGGCGGGGTGGGGCCACCCAGTTAATGATTCAGTTAATGATTTTTGCTCCTTGTTCCTTATCGGGAGGGCAAAGTCCGAGGGCAGCAGCCAATCGGCAGCCGCGCCAGGCTGTTACCCAGCAGCCTCTGCTGCCAGGGCCTCCCCCCCTACCCCCAGCCCTGCCACCCCAAGGAGCTGGGGGAAGTGGGGGCCAGGTCCCCAGGGAGGAGGCTATTCTGCTCAGAGTGGCCTGTCCTTCCCCCCAAAAGGCCCGTTCCAGACCCCGGAGAGGCCCCGAGGCCCGCGGGCTGGTGACAGCCTGTTGTTCAATCTGCATTGACCCCAGGCCTTCCGTGTCACCTTCCTGGGGTATCCCTCACCGCACCCCACCTCTGTTCACATATCCACTGTCACCTCCATTGATTGTGAGAACATTTCCTCCCCACCCCCACCCCGTATGGTCCATGCTGGGTGTTGGATTCAGGGGGATGAGTCAGACCCCCCACTATTATTTCCCCTTCCCCTGTGCGGGGGGTGTGGGGGGTGGGTCTGGCCGTAAGACAATCTCAGTTCAGTGGGCTGGGCTGGGCCAGGAGTCCTGGGGTGGGGGTTGGGGGGGTCTGGGTGGACCCAGGAGGACTTCCTCTCCTCCCCTTGGGAGTCAGGGATCCACCTACCTCCCAGGGTGCACAGACCTGCCCTCCCACCCCCCACACACACACACGTCACACCCCTTCCCAGGGTGGGCACCTGCTCCCCAGGGCAGCAGCCCTCCCCACTTGGGGCCTCCTCCTGCCCACTGGAGGCAGAGAGACAGGTCCCTGACAGGTGGCTCCCTCCTCTCCCTCCCTCCCACAGGCCCGTGGCAGGGTTGAGAGCTGGGGGCCGGGACTCAGCGCTGGGCGACCCTGGGCAAGCATCTTCTCTTGGAACCTTGGCCCTGGCCCCTGGCCCAGGAATGGGAAATGGGGCCAACGCCGCTCCCCTCCCCTCCCTCACCCCAGCGCCGGTGGGGAGGCTTAGAGTTAGGGTAGCATTCACACGGGGGGGGG
>PVIY010058054.1:0-12619 GCA_004026745.1 Myrmecophaga tridactyla | reverse complement strand
GTAGATAAAAGGAGCATCAGACAAAAGGTTTTCACAATCACACAGTCACATTGTGAAAGCTATATCATTAATCAATCATCATCAAGAAACATGGCTACTGGAACACAGCTCTACATTTTCAGGCAGTTCCCTCCAGCCTCTCTACTACCTCTTGAATAACAAGGTGATATCTACTTAATGCGTTAAGAATAACCTCCAGGATAACCTCTCGACTTGTTTGGAATCTCTCAGCCATTGACACTTTGTCTCATTTCACTCTTCCCCCTTTTGGTCAAGAAGCTTTTCTCAATCCCTTGATGCTGAGTTTCAGCTCATTCTAGGGTTTTTCTCAACCCCTCGATGCTGAGTATCAGCTCATTCCAGGATTTCTGTCCCACGTTGCCAGGAAGGTCCACACCCCTGGGAGTCATGTCCCATGTAGACAGGGCGAGGGTGGTGAGTCTGCTTGTTGTGTTGGCTGGAGAGAGAGGCCACATCTGAGCAACAAAAGAGGCTCTCTTGGGGGTGACTCTTAGGCCTAAGTTTTAAGTAGACTTGACCTATCCTTTGTGGGGTTAAGTTTCATATGAACAAACCCCAAGACTGGGGGCTCAGCCTATGGCCTTGGCCGTCCACACTGCTTGTGAGAATATCAAGAATTCAACTTAGGGAAGTTGAATTTCTCCCCATTAGAGAATGAAATTTAACTGAAACTATTTAAAACAATGGGAAAAAAAAAAAAGAAAAGGCATTAACAGTTTGCTTGGATGATTGGCTGAAACATGGATCCAAAGGTGGCCAACATTACCTGAGGTTGAAATGCCAGATATGCCCTGGTAAAATGTGGATGAGGATCCCCTCTCTAAGAGGCTTAGAGAAATGAGAATGTTAGAGTGGGTTTATCATGAAAGACCTGCTCACACACCCCAAGAATGTCCAGAACATTGAGAAACAAATTTGTGAGACTAGCTCCATCATTCCTGAAGAGCTCTGTAGTCACTCTTCTCTGTAGTGGATATTATTGTGGAATCTGCTATCATTGAGCTGGAATTCTTAAACACAGAAGAATTCCACAAAAGTCATGTGGCAACAGTTAATCACCATAGACAAGGTGGGCATGGTGACCACAATGGACAGCAGACTCAAAGCCGCAGTCAAAATAATCTGACTCACAGAGACTTATCCCATTAGCTAGTAGATCATGGGGTACCTAGAAGTAAAATAGATGGGCAGACTACTAAATTCTTCTGCTGTATAAGCAGAAGAATTCTAGGTCAAGTGAACAGAAGTCCAACTTGAATTACAAAAGCAGAGAATCATGGCCCCTTAATCAATACCCAGACTAGAGACAGTTTACAGACCCAGAGTCCCTTGAATGAGGAAAGGGCTGGGTATCTTTGGGGAAGAACCCTTTCACACTGCCCAAAATTTACACTGTTAACCTTCCTCCAAGCCTTCCCCAAGGAGACCTATGGCCTTTTACCAGGGTGACTGTGCACTGGGGAAAAGGAAATGATCCGACATTTGGGGGATTATTAGATCTTGGCTCAGAAGTGACAGTCATTCCAGAAGACCCAAAACATCACTCTGGTCCACCAGTCAGAGTAGGGACTTATGGAGGTCAGGTGATCAATGGAGTTTTAGCTCAGGTCCATCTCACAGTGGGTCCACTGGTTTCCCAGGCCCTTCTGTGGTCATTTCCCCAGTTCCAGAATATATCATTGGAATTGAGATACTCAGCAACTGACAGAATCCCCACATTGGCTCTCTGACTCATGGAGTGAAGGCTATTATGATAGGAAAGGCCAAGTGGAAGCCACTAGAACTGCCCCTACCTAGAAAAACAGTGAATCCCTAGAAGCAATGCCAGATTCCTGGAGGGATTGCAGAGATTACTGCCACTGTTGAGGACTTGAAGGATGCAGAAGTAGTGATTCCCACCACATACCCATTCAACTCTACTATTTGGCCTATGCAGAAAACAGATGGGTCTTGGAGGATGACAGTGGATTATCATAAACTTAATCAGGAGGTGACTCCAAGTGCAGCTGCTGTCCCAGGTGTGGTATCATTGCTTGAGAAAATCAGCATATCACCTGGTACCTGATATGCATCTATTGATCTGGCAAGTGCTTTGTTCTCAGTAGCTGTCAGTAAGGACCATCAGAAACACTTTGCATTCAGCTGGTAAGACCAGCAGTATGCCTTCCCTGTCATGCCTCAGAGGTATATCAACTCTCCAGCTCTGTCACAATTTTGTCCACAGGGACCATGATCATTTCTACTTCCCACAAGACATCACACTGGTCCATTATATTGATGATATCATGCTGATAGGACCTAGTGAGTAAGAAGTAGCAACTACTCTAGACTGATTGGGAAGGCATTTGCAAGTCAGGGATTGGGAGATAAATCCAACAAAAATACAGGAGCCTTCCACCTTAATGAAATTTCTAGGTATCCAGTGGTGTGGGGCATGTTGAGATATCCTTTCTAAGGTGAAGGATAAACTATTGCATCTGGTACTTCCTATGACCAAAAAGAGGCACAATGCCTAGTTGGCCTCTTTGGATTTTGGAGACAGCATATTCCTCATTTGGGTATGCTATTCCACCCCATTTACCAAGTGAACAGAAAAGCTGCTAGTTTTGAGTGGGGACTGGAACAAGAGGAGGCTCTGAGACAGGTCCAGGCTGCTGTGCAAGCTCCTCTGCCACTTAGGCCATATGATCCTGCAGATCCAGTCATGCTGGAAGTGTCAGTGGCAAATAGGGATGCTGTCTGGAGCCTTTGGCAGGCCTCTATAAGGGAATCATAATGCAGACCCATAGAATTTTGGAGCAAAGGCTTACCATTCACTGGAGATGGCTACTCTCCTTTTGAGAAACAGCTTTTAGCCTGCTACTGGGCCTTAATAAAGACTGAATGCTTAATCATGGGCCACCAAGTTACCATGAGACCTGAGTTACCTATCATGAGCTGGGTGTTGTCTGCCCCACCAAGCCATAAAGTTGGGCATGTATAGCAGTACTTCATCATAAAATGGAAATGGTATATTGGAGATAGGACTCACACAGGTCCTGAAGGCATAAGTAAGTTACATGAGGAAGTGGCCCAAATGCCCATGGTCCCCATTCCTGCCACATTACCTTCTCTTTCCCAGACCAGAGCTATGGCCTTTTGGGGAGTTCCTTACAGTCAGTTGACTGAAGAAGAGAAAACTCAGGCCTGGTTTACACCCGGAAATGGACAGCTGCAGCACTACAACCCCATTCTGGAATGTCCTTAAGGGATAGTGGTGAGGGAAATCCTCCCAGTGGGTGGAACTTCAAACAGTGCACCTGGTTGTTCATTTTGCTTAAAAGGAGAACTAACCCAAAGGTGCATTTGTATACAGACACATGGGCTGGTGCTAATGGTTTGGCTGGATGGTCAGGGACTTGGAAGGAGTATGAATGGAAAATTGGTGGCAAAGATGTCTGGGGAAGAAGTATGTGGATAGACCTTTCTGAGTGGGCAAAGAACATGAAGATATTTGTGTCCCATGTGAATGCTCACCATTGGGTGACTTCAGCTGAGGAAGGTTTTAATAATCAGGTGGATAAGAAGACCTGTCCTGCGAATACAAGTCATCCTCCTTCCTCAGCCATTCCTGCCATTGCCCATTGGGCTCATGAACAAAGTGGGCATGGTGGTAGGGATGGAGGTTATGCATAGGCTCAGAAAAATGGGCTTCCACTCACCAAGAATGACCTGACTACAGCCACTGTTCAGTGCCCAATCTGCCAGAAGCAGGGCCCCATACTCAGTCCCTGATATGGCACCATTCCCTGAGGTGATCATCTTGCTCCCTGGTGGCAGGTTGATTACATTGAACCACTTCAATCATGGAAGGGGTAGTAATTTGTTCTAACTGGACTAGATACATACTCTGGATATGAGTTTGCATTTCCTGCATGCAGTGCTTCTGCAAATGCTACCATATGTGGACTTAAAGAATGCCTTATTCACCATCATCATATTCTACACAGCATTACTTATGATCAAGAAACCTACTTCACAGCAAATGAAGTGTGGGAATGGGCAAATGCTCATGGAATTCTCTGGTATTACCATGTTCCCCATCATCCAGAGGCAGGTGGGGTGATAGAATGGTGAAATGGCCTTTTGAAGACCCAACTATGGTGCCAGCCAGGTGGCAATACCTAGCATGGCTGAGACAATGTTCTCCAGAAGGCTGTGTATGCTCTGAATCAGCATCCACTCTATGGTGCTGTTTCTCCCATAGCCCAGATTCACGTTTCAGGAATCAAAGGGTGGAAATGGGAGAGGTATCATTCACCATCACCCCTAGTGATCCATTAGGAAAATTTCTGCTTCCTGTCCCTGAAACCTTAGGCTCTGCTGGTCTATGGGTCTTAGTTCCAAAAGAAGGAGTGCTTTTTCCAGGAGATACAACAATGATTCCATTGAATTGGAAATTAAGATTGCCGCCTGGCTACTTTGGGAGTCTCATGCCACTGAATCAACTGGCATGAAAGGGGATAATTGTTCTGTCTGGGGTGATTGATCCTGAGTATCAAGAGGAAATAGGTCTATAAGTACACAATGGAGGTAAAGAAGTGTTTTTCT
This sequence comes from Myrmecophaga tridactyla, assembly GCA_004026745.1. Classification (NCBI taxonomy): domain Eukaryota; kingdom Metazoa; phylum Chordata; class Mammalia; order Pilosa; family Myrmecophagidae; genus Myrmecophaga; species Myrmecophaga tridactyla. The sequence continues at coordinate 8,008 of PVIY010058054.1, read as the reverse complement.
GGGATATAGAAGATCCTCTAGGGCATCCCTTAGCACTATCATGCCCTCAGATTAAAGTCAATGGAAAACTGTAACAACCCAGTCTAAGCAGGACTACCAATGGCTCAGAAACTTCAAGAATGAAAGTCTGGGTCACCCCACCTGGCAAAAAACCATAGCCAGCTGAAGTGCTTGCTGAGAGTATAGGGAACATGGCATGGGTAGTAGAAGAAGGTAGTGATAAATATGAACTATGACCACGTGACAAGTTACAGAGATGAGGACTGTGATTGTATGCATATTTCCTCCTTGTTTTGTTATGAGTATGTTTGCATTTGTACATAAGCAAATATTTTGCTCTCCACTTATCATATGGCATAAGTTGTATTGTTCATCTTATAGTATTTAAGTCATAGGATATGAAGTTTAAGAGTGAATGTTACCTAAGAACATGCACCCTATTCTGGAGAGATGTAGTGCATTTCCAGCTATATACAGGATAGTTGAGTATTGTTAGGCAAAATTTATGTCTGTTATTGTTTTCTATTTGGAAATTAAGCATTCTTCAAAGTGATGTGTATAGCTGTCAAGCTGACAAGAGGTGGACTATGATGGTTAAATTCTGGTGTCAACTTGGCAAAATGATTATACCCAGTTGACTGGTCAGGCAAGCACTGGTCTGATCATTGCTGCAAGGATATTTAATGACTGGTTGAGAAACCAGATGGCTGATGTATTAAGTCATCAATCAGTTGATTGCATCTATGGCTGATTACATCTGCAATCAACTAAGGTGCACCTCCCACAACTAGACAATCCAATCAATGAAGGCTTTTAAGGGAGAAGAGAGACTCTTTCACTGCTTCTTCAGCCAGCGAACCTCTCCTGTGGAGTTTGTCCAGACCCTTTATTGTAGCCAGACACTAGCTTCAAAGCCTGGTCTACAGATTTTGAACTTCTATATTCCCATGAATGTGTGAGACACCTTTATACATCTCACACTTATAGATCTCTCCTGTTGGTTCTGCTTCTCTAGAGAACCCTGATTAACACAATCTGGTATCTCTAAGTTTAACCTTTTGAGGAATTGCCAAACTGTTTTCCAACATGACTAAACCATTCTACATTCCCACTAGCAGTGTTTGAGGTTTCCAATTTCTCTATATCCTCACCAAAACTTGTTATTCTCCATTATTATTGTTATTATCATCACCATCATTATTCACCATCAATCACATTGAGTGTGAAGTGGTATCTTATGATTTAATTTGCAAATGGTGTTGAGAATTTTTATGTGTGCTTATTGGTAGTTTGTATATCTTTGGAGAAATGTTTATTGAGATCCTTTGCCCACTTTTAAATTAGGTTATCTTTTAATTATGAGAGAGTTATGAGCTCTCTATTCTGAATCCAATTTCCTTATCTTTTCAAATACATGATTTTCAAATATTTTCCCTCATTCTATAGGTTGTCTTTTCACTTTTTCATAGTGTCCTTTGAAGCACAAAAGTTTTGGTTTTGAAGAAGTTCAGTTTATTTATCTTTTCTTTTTTCTTTTGTGCCTTTGGTGCTGTATCTAAGAAGGCTCTGCTTAGCACAAACTCATTGAGATTTACTCCTAAGATTTACTTCCAAGAGTTCTATAGTTGTAGCTCTTATATTTAGGTCTTTGATCCATTTGGAATAAATTTTCAGTGCAAAATTAGGATTATCAATTACTTCAAAGTGCCAGCTTGAATTTTAATAGAGCCTGCCTTAAATCTGTAAATCAATTTGGGTAGTGTGGCCATCTTAACAATATTAAGCGTTCTGATCCATGAACGTCGACGTCCATGGAATATAGGGTGTCCTTCTATTTATTTATATCTTTTAAAAATTCTCTCAACAATGTTTTATAGTTTTCAGCATACAATTCTTGTATTTCTTTTGTTACTAAGGTTTTGCCTTGGTAAAAAAAAAAAAACTGTCTTTTTGGCTTTCCTAGGGTATAGGATTAGGGCAATATCACACTCAAGTAGTGCACAGATTCAATGCAATCTGATCAAAATTCCAGCAGCCTTTTTTTCAGAAATGGAAAGTCATTCACAAAATTCAACTTTGAGATATGATTACACACTTATTATGATGACTAAAAGTCAAAAAACACTGGCAACACCAATGCTCGTGAGGCTGTAGAGCCACAGGAACCCTTAATCATTGTTACTGAGAATGCAAAATGGAGCAGATACTTTGGAAGACAGTTTGGCAGTTTCTTACAAAGCTAAACATAGGCTAAACATATGATCCAGCAGTCTCATGCCTAAGTATTTATCCAATTGAGTTGAAAACTGATGTCCATGCAAACCTAATACAGACAAACTCCCATGGAAAACTATAGATGAAGCAGGCTTTTACCATCCCAGCTTGGGTTTACAGTGCTGATAAAGGTGACCTACTAGAGAATGAGAAACTAAGCCAAATACATCTAGATAAATTATTGTGGCCAACATTGCCATCTTGGAATATTTCCCTAATATTTATATAGAGACTGTGCAAAAACTTATGAAACATCTTGATAATGAGGCAACAGATGCCATGATTTAAGATAGACTTCTCAAAGAAGGCTACCACTGTGAGAGCTGAGCCAAAGAGCACAAACATTGACCCCAAGTAGAAAGTGACAAGTCTGTGGCTACTGAGACAAGGAGTTCCCAAGGCTGAACTAGATGGTATAAGCCATGCCCCATAGAAAAGATATACCAAAAACATTAGAAGGCATTTGGTTGCATCCCAAGCCACTGCCATGTCTTTTAAAATTGGAAGTAAAGGTGAAACCTTGTTTAATGGCATAGAGCTAGGCTCTCCTTCTATGTCTCCTGAACCCTTCTTCCCAACTACCTCAACTTTAGCTGTTTTAAGAAGAGGTTAGATGTTAAGCAGAGACTTCCCTGTTCCCAAGTGGAAACAAAGATTAGAAGTACTCATCTGAGTAGGCTGAGGAATTTCAAATTTTATGGCCTTCCTGGATACAGCCATCTGACTTGCTCTCCTATACAGACCCACAGAAGGAAAAGTTGCCCAAATTCAGTCAGTAATGAAGAGAAGCTGCCATGATTGTATAAGTTAGGCCTTTGGAGCCAATTCAATGGACTGTTGTTGCCTCTGCATCTGGAAGTACAGTAGGAACTAGTGTGTTAAGTGGTGTTCCCATAAGTAAGGGGGGGATTCAGTTGATTGGGAAGAGGCACAGGTAGAGAAAAGCTTTTGAGACATAAATCACTTCCCAACTCACCTCCCTTTTTCTTCCTGAGTGGTTCAACTGAAAGAATATACAATCCTAGGAAGAGAAAAGGAATGTACAGCCTTGGTTAAAATCCTAAAGATAACAAGGCGAGTAAAAGATTTCATCTAAATACACCTACCAAGTACGGTAAACAGAAAAGGTTAGTGGGAACTTGAAGCTTACGGTGAATTATTGCGAAGTATATTCGTTTGTTGTTCCCATAGCCCCAGCTCTCCCAGACATTTTGGCTATAACTGAATCCATACCCAGACTGATGTAATGGATTGCTGATATTCTGTCTTGAACATTGCCAGGGGCTTCTTTGCCATGCCACAGGAACCTAAGGATCGAGATCTGTTCGCATTCACATGGCAAATTCCAAATATGTTGTGGTGTTTCCCATGGGGTACCTAAAATCCCAGGCTGGGTGCCACCAATGGGTGGGTCAGGACTCAGCATCAGTACCTCTAGCCTCTAATACCCAAAGCTTTCAGTATATAGATGATATCCTGTTGGGTGACAAGTCAGAAGCCTCATCTCAACACCCCTGATTGTACAATGTTATCACACATCTCCCAGCAGGAGTCGATGATAAACCCAACAAAAATCAGGGGCCTGCTCATCAAGTAAAGTTGCTTAGGATTATGTGGACATATTCACAATTCTCAAACTTCCAGAAGCCAAGGAAAAACTGCTGACTCTTCAGCCTTCTACCACAAAAAAAAAAGGAGGCTGCTGAGGAGTGAAATATGAGCCCCACAAAAATATGCTCAAATCTTAATCCACATTTCCATGGGTGTGAACCCATTTGTAAATAGGACTTTTGAAGATGTTATTGTTAGTTAAAGTGTGGACTCAATTGTGAATAGGCTCTTTGAATGAAATTTAGATGAAGTCAAATTGAATCAAGGTGGGGCTTAATCCATGTGAATGGAGACCTTCTAAAAGGAGGAAATTCAGATGCAGTCAGTCATCAGAAGCCAGAAGTTAGTAGAAATCAAAAGAGCAGACATGAGGAGAGAAAGATTGCTATGAATGCTACAGACTCTGAGAGAAAGCAAGTCCTACACCTTAATGTTGGAGTTCTAGTCTCCAAAACTGTCAGACAATAAATTCCTGTTGTTTAAACCAACCTATTATGTGATATTTGTCACACCAACCCTTACCAAACTAAGTCCTAGCACTTTATTAGAAGCTTTGGGTATTGGAAACATTAGAAAGGCTATAGAAAAAAAAATTGGCAATGCCAAGTATTGGCAAGGACGGATAGGAATTGTAGAAATGTAAAATGGTACAGTCACTTTGAAGCTACTTTGACAATTTCTTTAAAAGTAAAACATACTTGCCATACAAGCCTGCAATTTCACTCCTATGAAACTACCTAAGAGACATGAAAACATATGTCCACACAAAGATGTGTACACAAATATTCATAGCAGTGATATTCATAATAGTCAAGAAGTGGAAATAATGCAAATGTTTATTAATTGGTGAATGGATAAAGAAATCATGATGTATCCATACCACGGAACATTATTCTGCAGTTAAAAGGAATGATGTACTGATACATATTACAGGAGGATGAAGCCCTGAAATTCTATGTGTTCCAGCCCAGCACAACGCTGAGACCAGAGAATATGCCAGGCAGAAAATTATCCAGGAGTTTTTTAATTAGGATCTTACAAGCAGAAGAAAAATTCTTCTTAATGGTTACAGGTTGGGAAATGAAAGTCAGCATTCTACACAAGCACCAAAAGAATGGAGGAGTGCCAAGGGGATGGTTTATAAAGTGCCCATGAGATTTGGCTACAGTGGAGTTTCAGCAGACTCTTGTGAGAGTTGATAAGGGGAGGGGAGTTTTACGTTCTTTGACCTTTAATGTCTGTCTTGATCCTGGAGGCAGCTGCATGCAGTGATCTGCTCTCAAAATGGAGGAGGGGGATAGGCTCAGGCTCACGGTCCTTACCGTCCACCTCCAAAAAGCAGACTATGTTGACTATAGGACAGACATTGCATTCATTAACAGTATATGAGACAACAGAACATTAGAAGTCCCACAAAATGATGCCTCGTGGACAAGAGAGGAAGTTAAAACATTGTACTGATAATTAATAAAACCTGTGATTTCAGTCCTGAAGGAGAAGATTCTTTTCCAGATTTTCCAATGTGCTGAGTTCTGATAGGCCAGCAGAGTATTCCACGCAGCCCAATTTGCAGGGGTTAGAATTCAAGGCAGGCTGGTGGCACCCAACAGTGGCAGTTCAGGGAGCACTCAGCATTGAGATTTATTGTACATGCAGGTTACCACAGAAGCCTATTGCAGGAAGGTATTAGCTATGATGCTAAGGGCAAAAAGAATACATGCTAAATTTCCATTAGTAGATAGATACCACATCTTTTCCCCCTGCAATTTCAAGGAGCTTTCTGGAGTCAAATCCAGTTAGGCTGGGCTTATTAAATATCTACAGAGTCACACATACTGTGTCTTGGAATATAGGGGTGTCCTGGATTGTTTACATATCCAACCTTTGGCAGTTTGTGTGTAAACTGTAATCTAACACTTAAATGTTGGTGACCCTGATACACCATGGGCTTAGGATTCCCAACCAGCGTGGCTGCATCAGTCAGGACCATGGCCAATCTACCCTCCGGTTTCTTATGCTTGTGGTTCAGGCAAGAGCAAGTTATTTTCATGACTTCATTGTGGCTGTTGGGTTGCTGGTCCTTTTACCTGAATTTACAGTGCCTGCATTGGCCCCACCATTACCAGTTCAACAAGAGCAGGGACAGCTGCTTGAGGTCATGAACTAAAGCTGGTGAGGGATGGATACAACCTGTATGTCCACTGTTGCAGAGATTGGCTGTTATCTTTTAACTGCGCTTTTCAAAACCCAATCATTCTTTCAATTAACCCCACTGCTGTGGGGTTGTAAGGCAAATGAAATGTCCATAAGATGTCATGTTCAGTAGCCCAGGCTTGGTTTAGTTGTCTGCTGGAGGGGGGGGGGTCCCCTATCACTATTCACATGTGTGGGTACCCTGAAGAATGTACTTAGCTTTTCTATGCTATGTATTGTAGCTCTTTGGCTAGCTTTCCCTACTGGGGAGGCTAGCAACAGTCCAGTGGCCATATCTATGACTGTAAAAGCATATTTTGCACCTCTGAATAAGAGAAGGGGCCCCAAATAATTTACCTGACACCTGGTGACCAGAATCTGGTCATGGCTGATGTGATTGAGTTGATGATAAAGCATCTTTGGGTGTTGTAGAAAACAAGCAGGGCAGGCATCCATGACTTCATTCAGTTGTTGTCTGGTGATGGGCAACTGGAATTGCTGTGCCAGTGTCCACAGAGTCTGGTACCCTTCGTGTCCTGTCTTTCTATGCAACCATTCATCAGCCTCATGCAATGTTGGTTTTAGACTATGAATTTTTGCTAAAGCATCTGCTTCAATATTGCCATGTAAAGAATCAGTTTTATGGGCAGAGGCATGAAACACAGTTACCTTTCACCTGTGACAGATAGTCCAGCTGTCTTCCCACATTCCTTTTCCCCATAAGGGTTGGTCAGCCATAGTTCATTGCTCTTGCTTCCACATGGCCATCCACATCGCCCGGCCCCAGTACACTGCCCAGTTGTCAGCACAAACAGTTAATGCATCTCCTGGTTCATGAACAATGACCATTAACAGACCTTAATTCAGCCCATTGACTACTTTGCATAGTCCCAGTTTCCCACCATATAGTGTCTGTACTATGTTGCACGCTACTGCCACCTAGGTGGCTTTCCATGTACTGATCCATCAGCATACCAGGCAGACTTAAGTATACTGCCACATCCATCAAAAGAGGGAACAGAGACAGCCACCTCGGGAGGATCAGCAGGGGATGGAAAACATTGTTTCTCCACATACTGGTCTCCAGGAGATCATGTTGTTGTCATGTGCAGTATGGCCAGATACGGCAGACTGTCTTAGAAAGACATCATGCATTTCTGCACTTAATGGGCTGTTGTTGGAAATGCTGCACTGCAGCAGATAAGCTTTCCATTTCATTAATGTGCTTAAGGGTGCACTGCCACAGTGAGACTTAGTGGCAGTGTCACATATCCACCCTGTACAGGGATGGCTGTTCTTAATTTCACAGGGCATTTCTTTCTTTTTTTTAAAGATAGCAGCTCATTTTACAGATCAGAAAAACCAAGTATTGGGTAGGTTAAGAGTTCTCCCAGTCATACCTGCTAATAAGTAGACAGGCTAAGACTCTCACCAAGTCTATCTGGCTATACATTTCATACTCTTTGTTTTTTTCTTCTTCAAATAACTCAGTAAGTTTGTCATAGATAGCTTACAAGGAGAATGGCTCAGATGGACAAAGGGACCAAGCAGGACCAAGGTGTCAGGGTAGTGAAAGGAGCCAGAGTTAAAAAACACTTGGAATCATCTGGGTAGTGCCGAGGACCAGTAGATTCTTTTTCCCAAGGATCCCAGGGACCCCACCATGAAATCCAGGTAAAGAATTTTGCAGAGCAGAGAATCCAGGCTCTTCGAAGAAGAACACCTGATATAAAGTTGCACAAGTTAAGTGAAGCTTTTGTCAGCCTCACGTGAATATAGAAAATAAACTAAATATAATGGCTGGAGCCAAAAAAGAATTGAGTGCCAGAAGGCAGACCAGCCATTCTGAATCTATATTCTGCTACTGCAGACAGGGTTCTAGAATGGAAACCTGATGGCATGTCACCCATTGCTTTCCTTCAGCACCTCC
>PVIY010058053.1:0-12624 GCA_004026745.1 Myrmecophaga tridactyla | reverse complement strand
CTTGGAAAAATAAATAAGGACTGAATTATGAAGGGACCTTCTTCTGTTGTTAATGAGTTTGAAATTACCTAGGAGATCTAGGAGAGGTTCTTGTATTTTATGAGGTCCTGGACTCTAGAGGAAGACCAAACTATGTTCTAAATCCCAGGGCAAGCAATTTCCCCTCTTGAAGATAATGTTTCCAATCCTAGAGCTCATGAAATGAGTACGAACTGTACAGGGTGGGGAGACATAAGTGAGGTAAGGCTTGAGACACACACACATGGTAGAATGACTGGCACCTAGAAACGTCACTGCAGGTCTTTCTATCCACATGTTAACAGTAAAACTAACTATGGTGTGGTATTAAAACAAAAGAAAGAACTTCATTCTTTGACACATCTTGCCCATAACACAGGATGGATCTTTTCCTGCTTACCTTTCCTTGTGTTACATCTATACAACATGTTTTAATTTTTTTGCTCAGTCATTTTCAGATGGTAAAAATGCCAACTTCATGTAATAAAATTTTCACTTATCAATAACACATATATCCACTACAGGTACAACTTCACATATAGCTAAAGATTCTCTGCTCCCCAATTTGAGCCCTTTCCAAATGGAGACCCTGCTGAGGTGATACAAGTGTTGTGTCTTCATTTCTCCACTTTGGACCTGTTTTCTCTATGTGTGTTGCTTGAAACACACAAGTTCTGAAGCTCTCAGTGTAAAACTCTGCTTCTGGTGAAGGGAGCCATTTAACAAGTCTTACTCTACAGCTAATAACTGCTCAGTCTCTCATATTCATGCATTGTAGTCATGTATTATGGGATCAGTTCACTTTATTCCCCAACCCTCCATCAACATGTATTAGGCTCTCTAAGTCATCCCACTGAATGTCTTTTACTTGACTTGAGGTGAGGAGGAAAAGCACAATAAAATCTGACCCAAAAAGATCCTCCATTCATTTTCAAATCTCATCTCTCCTATTTCTCAATTTGAATTTAATAATCAACTAAGGACTATCTTGGTAAGCATTCATGATGTTCTCCATGGAGCACAGTTCCCCATATGGCTTACAACTATTTCCCCTGTCCTCAGGACACACAACCTTTTCAGCTGGGTGGAGTCTATGTTGAGTTTAGGCCAAGGAGGTGTGAGCAAAAGTAACCTGTGTTCGTTCCCAACCAGGATATTCAATTACCAGTGCAAGACTCTCCCAAGGTCTCTCTTTCCCTCTGCTACAACCCCTAGCCACATTAGAAATGGTTACATTTCTGTTAGACTGTGATCCTGAGAGAGGAGATGTGTCAGACCTCCTAGCTGGACTTAAAAGACATGTAATGAACTTAATAGACCCATAATGAGGATGAAATAAATACTTTTAGTTTTAAGCCATGGAGATTTGTGCATCTTTTCTTACTATAGCATATCCTACTCTGCCTGATGGAATAAAATATTTCTAATTTAATCATGAAAGCAGTTGTCAATCCACTTCTGTTGAAAGTCCCGCCTAAATGTCTGACCATTTTCACATGGAATCTGGGCATGATTCTGAAGTCCTGTTTCTTTTTGTTCCTGAGACTTCAGCTGACATACACACTGCACCTCAGTTAACAATCTTTTATATTATGATGATCATACGATTTGAATATTGATATCTAAAGGGTGAATGGAAAGAGGAAAATAAATCAAGCAAGCAGTTAAAGTACAAAATGAATAGCAGAGATTAGAGATGTCAATATCCTTAGCAACATATCTCTAGTTTGAGAATATATGTATCCTGAAAATACTCACGTATGTGAGGTAATTGAGATGTGTAAAGAATAGGAGGAAATTAGTCAAGGGCATTAAGAAGGCACAAGGTTTGGGATTTGCTGATAGACAGGATAACATCTAGAATGAACTTCATTTCCATATTGGGAACTTGGTAGAAGATTCTTTTCTTTCACTGAAAGAGAAAGTAGAGCTCTAAGAGCTACAAAGCTCTCACTTCAACCTAATTCTACTGCTCCAGTCTAAATGAAAGCATTGTCCTTTCCTGCTTTTCTATGTATCCCTCCCAGCTGTGTTCTATTTTCCTTCTTTTCTAACTTCCCTAAAGATCCAAATTCTTAAGGTTTTTTCTTTTCCTTTATCCTTTATGTTTTTTCTCAACTGTTACTATTTGTGACCCTTTGCACTGTTTCTATAAAAATACTCAAATCTCTTAAATGTTTAAAGCATACGTATTTTCCTCTTTACTTCTCTTTAGCCACAGCTCTGATTTTCCTTTCAGTTACAGGCAATCTTGTTCAGAGAATAGGTTTCATTCCTTGTATTTACTTCTTCAGGTGACAATCAATACCAAAACGAGACTCTAGTTAAATAAACTACAGCTTCCATGGTGTCAAAAACATTTTGCTGCTTTATACATTCTTGTCCTTTTTTGGATAGTAGAATTACTTTGCATAAACTTGAGAGTCATATTTCATGTTCTATAAAGCAAGATAGTTGTTGATCACTGCAAGGACATTTCCCTTCTTTATGTGTTCTTTTATTTTATTATTTCTTGTTATTCTTTCTCTCATTACTTACTACATTCTACCTACCAATGGATTTAAATTTAAAATATATTCTTAGATATGATCTTCTGTATGAGAGGATATATAGTGATACATGAAGTATTTTTCTTAATTATAAAAATTTAAAGCATAAATGGATTCCATTTTAAGTATTTGAGTAATCATTTGATAAATATTACTAATAATTTGGTGATTTTTTAAGGGAAAAAGGAGACAGATGCCTTGAAATAATTAATATTTTACATAGTTCTATGGTTTTGTTAAATTACTGATATATTGGAGAAGGTTGATAATGGCTACAAACTGATAATTTTTAAACAGATATCCATGGCTTAAATTTCAGCTGCAATATGTCACTCAGTAAATATCTTGGACAAGTTACTTAGAGCAATGATGTGGAAGTAATTGTTTACCAGTTGGGTTTTTGTAGTGAGGAACAGGACAGGGGCCCTGATGTGTAGCATTTGTCATGTTCCATAGTTTTCATACTGCGACCATGTCTGATTTCAGGCTACCAATGTTTTAAGAAGTGACCCACAAAATTTCTGAAAATCTAACAATCAGCTTTTTTTGGATAGTGTTAGTCATACTGCTTCTGAACTGTGTTTGGAACTATCAAAGACAAAGATACATTTCTCTTAGCCAGGGCGCTCCTAATTAGACAACTTTGTGCAATGCCCAAACTGCACAACCATTTTCAGCAGCTCTGGAAATTTTCTGTTCTTATACTCTCTCATTCTCCTTTCAACTGTCTCTCCATTTAACAAAAATTTCCTTTGTTAATTCAACTTGCCACTAACCACTTTCCTTACAACACCCTCAGTACATAGGCAAAATATTTAATGCTAGTAAATTCTTACAGTATTCATACCTCTTGTTTGATTGTGTGCAGCTGTGTCAGTATGTTTCAATTTCTCGGCCCATGGGGGCTGGGAACATGAAATTCCAGGTGCTTATGAAGTTCCAGGTGCTTATGCAGTCCAGAATTCTCAGTGGCAGGGGCTGGTTAGATGTTAAATACCCCACCACCAGGCAGTATGGATTTGTTCCTCTTTTCTCACATGAAGTTGGGTGTGCTGAGCTGCCATCCACCTCCCCTAACCTGGGCAGTGTGGCCTCCCTCTTGAGAGGCCACAGTGTGTCTTTCCACCTGGGCTTTTGTACTCTTTGTGTTGTATAAGTAATAAAGCGGACATTTGCTGACAGTTTTTGTTGTGCCTGAGCCTGTTTTCCCATGATGCACCTTGTAAAAACTCACCCCTACATAATTAACTTCAAATAGTGAGAGATAGACCTGACCATGACAACCCCTGAGAGACAGAATCAAACTATTTCTGGAAGCTCTCTGGTGAGAAGATAGTATTAAATCTCCTGCGGTATGGGGAGGTGAGGGTTGGGGTGGGTGGTATAGGCAGAAAGAGCAGAATTAGAACAATAAGGATAATTGAATTATGACATATTCATATTCCGTGGTTTTCATTGTTTTTCAGGAAAAAAGGAAGGCTCAAATTATCACCACAAAACCACTGAAGCCCCTATATATATATATATATATATATATATATATATATTTATATATATAGTCTTTGTTGTGGGTCATCCTTGCATATCTAGCCCATCTTTATGATTATTGCTTCCTATGGAAAATATTCTAACAGCTGTACTGGTCATGCCCTCATCTGAGGACCACTGTAAGTATTTTTCCACCTGGTGTTCCCACCTGCTGATAGTGTCACTCTTCTATGGTTCAGCACCCATCACCTACCTGAGGCCCAGGCCAGCCATTCACCAGGAATAAATTCCTCATCCTCTGCTATACAGTGGTGGCATCCATGCTCAACCCTGTCATCTACAGTTTACACAACAAGGAGGTCTAGGCAGCCCTCCAGAGAACACTGGCAATGAAATGAGTTTTGACTCATGAGCAGGTAGTTGAGGAACATGCAGATCGGCTCTTTAAAAAGATGCACACAAGAGTAAACAAATAAGTACAGAAACACACATACAAACAAAAAATCTGTGACATCCTCAACCAGTTTTAGCCAACTGTTTACCAACAGTGCTGGTAATTATGGAAGCCTCTTATGACTACATTTTTTTTTTTTTTTTTTTTTTGCCAAACTCTGGAAGGGAATTTTTTGTGAGATGAACTAAACACAGAGAGATATGACAAAACATTTAATCTAGGATCAGAGTATAAATTGCCAGGTTCTATCTCAGGGACCTGGAAAATTCCCACTGTATACTCTCAGGCATTTTCTAGCCTTGGGAGGGGTCATTTGCCTTCTGCCCTGGTCACTAGAGGACATGTTCTGACATATAACTGTCCCACTTGATTTTAATTCCCTAGTAACTTAGTGATGTGCATTATTTTACTTCCATAAAAATGTTTTAGTCATTTTATAACTTTAACTATTTGTATATAAAATAGTCAAAGCTTTATTTTTGTGATTTGAGGGTACCATGAAAATATGGAAACATGCAAATAAAAGCATGAAACTCAAGTTTCAGAGCTATTTCAGAGGTATTTGTTACATATCACAAAACTAAAAATATGGAAAAACTTAAAAGGGAAAGAATATTTACATCTAAAGACAGAAGAAGTAAACTTAAGTAAAATAATTACATCAATCAATTTCAGGATTTTCATGTAATTTTAAAAATATTATATATGTGCCAATGAATCCTGATTCAATATCTGTGGAGATGATCCACAGACTTGCTCTTAAGAGAAATGAACATGGCTGCAATACAGTTCAGTAGCTCTGAGCACCTTTAAATGCATGCCTTGGCCTTGAACATCTGGTTCTCAGGGAGGCTCCCTGTTAGCACTTGATCTGTGAGAGTTTATTAAGCAGTCATACATTAGTTGTAACATGACAAAGAGCAGAGTTCTCTCACAGCTACCGTGATTTCACTTGTTTATCCCCAAAATAAATTGATTTAATCTTTTTCTGTGAATGAGATATTTCTAGGTATAATACTTCTATCACTGGGTAGCAGTGAAGCTCACTAATGACCAAGATGTGCATTTGTTCGATATCCCTATTAAGAAGCCTTGTTCAATTAATTCCTCTAAGAATAGTACTTTGATGTTTTTATTTATATGTGTGTATAGTAATTAATAAGGCAATAAACCTAAACATGAAAAAATAACTGAATAGTTAATTATGGTAGAGCTTTAGGCAGAATTATATACAGGCATTAGACATGAAAATGTATGTGTTTATTAATCTAGAAAGATATAAGTACTTTAGCATTAAAAAGTTAGCAAGTTAAAAATAATTTGTATAGTATGATCACTTTTTACAAAAGCACTTTAAAAATTGGTTTGAAGGAATTGAAAAGAAATGTTAATGGAATTTTTCCAATGTAGTCATATTTTCAATGATTTTTTTACTTAACTCTATTTCTATAGTTTCTGCACTAAACATAGAGTTCACGTGTAATTAAAATAGTAAGATATTTAATTTTGGACATCTCATTTTAAGCTGTCAGGGAAAAATTATAATATACACAGAAATATAGCTATTATGATTTAATTAACGTATTCATCAGCCCAACAATAATCAATGTAAATATTTTATTTTATTTTAGTCTTTTTTCTTCTGCTAAGCACACACACACATACAGATAATTTTTGTTTATTACATTAGCAAAATACATACAGTTTTGAAAATAAAAATCACCCAAAATGCATATTTGTGAACATCTGCATTTTTAATGTTTTAAATTTTATATTTTTATTAGCTTGCCCTTGATATTTTCACTATTAAATGCTCCTAAAATATTGGAGATAATTAGCAATCCCTCACTAACTTTGATCCTCCAAAGCTGTGTGATTAGTTTCAAAGAGCCTTTGGCATCCATTTTTCCCCCCATAGAGAAAATGTCCATTAATTTAATTCTGACTATGCAAAAGGAATAGGCTGCCAATGTCAGATGTGTTATTGAATTTGACCTTCAAAACCATCTCTGTGCTATTGATGTCCTCATTCTACACAAGGGCAAATGGAAAAATAGGAAGCAGACTTGCCCCACAAGAAATAAAACATGACTTAGACCAGGATGTCTAGTTCCAAACCAGCATGTGAGGCCCTACACCATGGTTTCAAGAAAGTTTATTCCTTTGTCTCTGACTATCCTGCAGTTTTGTCCCTAAGATAGATGCATGAAAAGGGCCAAATGACTGTAGGGAATGTCTCCTTAGAAGTTATAGCCCTGGTGTTTCGGCTCCTTTCTAATTTGTGAGTTTGGCTGCTTTTATTTTTCTTTTTGAAAGCCTCTTCTTTAGTTTTAATCAGCATAAGATTTGTGAACAATAACTTTTTGATATAAATTTGAGAATAATCCTAAAACATATTCAAATAATACTTAATATCTTTTGCTTACCTAAATATCCAGTCACAAATGTATTTATTGTGTCTTAAAACTATCAAGCAAATACATTTTCATAATTTACTAAGTTTTATTTGATTCAATAATGGATAAAGCAGCAGGAGACAAAGGAATGTTGCTTAGGGTTTGAAATTAAAGATATATAGGAAGTGAGTTTGCAAAGACATTGACTAACCTATAAATTCATGACACTTCAGGTTATAAAATCGTAACATCCATTAGCTTCTGCAGGTTAACCTCTAACCATACATAAACCAGGGTTTAGGGGTTTGGTTGACATGCTAAAACTAGTCCATTAAATCTGACCGGCCTCCCCTTTGTGGAGATAAAGTTTTATTAGAACACAACCATGCCCATTCATTTACATTTTGTCTATGCTTTCGAGCTAAGACGGAGAGATTAGTGATTGCTACAAAGTCTATATGGGCCTTAAAGCCCAAAATATTAGCTATTTGGCCTTAACAGAAAGTGTTTAGACCCTTCTTATACATTAAGAAGCTTATTGACACAATGAAGTACATGGAACTTTGCATCCTGATTTTAACAAACCAAATACAAAAGGCATTTTTAAGACAGGAAAACCTGAACTTGGGCTGGTAGGTTACATTCAGAAAATATCATTAATTTCCATTCTGAATTATTTATCCTGGCAATGAAATGATGCCTGGGATTTACTTTTACAAATAACAGCACAATAGTGTGGGGAGAAATAGAGAAAATAAAATTGGCAAAGTAATGGAAATTGTTAATGATGAATTGTTATATCTATGGGTTTATCTTATATTATTATTCAGTCTCCTCTTCTTTATGTTTGAAACTTTCTTATAGTAAAGACACTAATACCTTGTCCTTTATACGTTATCGATGTCTATCTTGATTTACTTGTAAGGTTAAATGCTCTTATGATTTTAAATTATTTAAGTGTATACATTTGCTTTATTATTCAATATATGATCAACATTTCTTAAATGTTTTCTTGAAAAGCTTTTGTTTGATGTTGTTGGCTTAATGACCTGTAGGTATACTTATCACATATTTTTTGTTAATTGTGCATTTCATACCTTCTAAAGCATTACTCATTTATATTAGTACTTTATACTTTTTCTATTTGTTATTCAGTGGTATGTTGAAATCTCCAGTTATACCTACAGATTTATCTATTTCTCATTTTTCAGTATACATCATATTTTGAAGTCAAATTATTGAATTTATATTAATTCAGGATTATTATAAATTTCTAGTGGACTAAATATTTTATCATTATGAAACGTCCTCTCTTATTTCTAGTAGGACTTCTTCCTTTGAAGACTGCTTTTCTAAAATTACAATGGCATTGCCAACTTTCTATTGGCTAGTGTTTTCGTATACTTCTGTTTTTTCGCTTTTACTCTCATTTTTATTTCTATATTCGTAAAAGCAAAGTGTATCCTAATTTGGTTTTTTTAATTGACTATGAAAATCTTTGTATTTATTTAGAGAATTTAAGCCATATATATTTATGTAATTAGTGCTTTGCTTGGGTTTGTAAGCACTCTCCTTAAATGTATTTTCTGTTTGTCTAATCTATAGATTATTTTATTCTCTTGCATTTACATGTTTTTGTTAAAAGAAATACCCTCTTATATTTTCACTTTCTTTACATATTAGTTTGTTTGCAATACATTATTTATTATTCTTTAAGTGGCTAATACAGAATGTACAATAGTTTTTTTTTTAATTTATAATAGGCTGATATGACTCAATACATTTACCATTTAGCATTCACTACATAAGGAATTTGAGTTTTTTCCATAATATGCTGTTAATTGATAAAAGCAAAGTATAAAAGAATGTCTATAGTAGGCTACCCTTCACGTAAGAAAGAAGATGGTAAAATAAAATAAGCATGTGTATCTGCTTATTTTGGGGTAAAAGAAACACAAGAAAGAAAACTGAGAAGCTAAAAAGAACAGTTTCCTTCAATGAATGAATGATAAAGGGAAGAAAAAGAGAATTGGATGGGTTAGTAGGGATGATGAAGAGGCTATTTTGGGGGGGGGCATCTTTTTGAGTAGTTTTGATTCTTAGAATCATAGTAATGTTTCACATCCCTCCCAAATAAATAATGAATATCAATCCAAATGTGCTTGCAACCCAGTTAAAATATAAACTTCAATAAAATAC
This sequence comes from Myrmecophaga tridactyla, assembly GCA_004026745.1. Lineage (NCBI taxonomy): Eukaryota > Metazoa > Chordata > Mammalia > Pilosa > Myrmecophagidae > Myrmecophaga > Myrmecophaga tridactyla. The sequence goes on along the minus strand of PVIY010058053.1, from coordinate 3,520 downwards.
AAATAAACCAAAAAAAAATTACCAAATCCACATTAAAAGTTGGTGAATAATAGAATTAACCTCAATAAATTTGGGAAACAGTGTTCTGACTGGAGGCTTAGTTACCAAGTAAAAAAGAATGTTACACAAATACTATGCTAGTAAATATATTTATTAAATGTAGTTCTCATGTGTGTATGGTTTGCAATCCTGAAACTACTTTTAGTATTAATTGGAATTGAAAACATTTGTAAAGACAATACAGAGGATAAGAACCAGATTTCTCACTGTCAGTGAAAGAAATTAAAAATAAGGAAATGAAGGAAGGCTAGAATGAACCTTGTGGTATTGAATAGAAATTAGCAGTACTGGTATGATGTCATGGCTTCATATAAAATTATATATACTAATTATATATAGATATATATAGAGAGAGAGAAGAAGACAGAGAGAGATACAAATGAATGTACATGTGTATGTGTGCATGGGTTAGCACACACACACACACACATATATATATATTTCTTAGATCTGTCTCCCGAGTGCCCTAGAAGCAATGACATCTCAATAGCAAAGGACATCTATGTCCAGATCTTGGTTTCTAAAAACCATTCTCCAATAAAAAGAACCAGGAATCCCAGAAGCATGGTGGAGTCCAAGGAAAATATAAAAATGAGCCTGGAAATTTTTGTGACACCAGAAAGTAAAAAAGTGCTTGAGAAAGTATGGAAGCATGATATAATAACAAATCAACCAACATGAAGGAACTCCAAATAGCCAAAGATGAAACAATTTGTTTAACAAAATAAATAATAATACTATTGCATTATAGTCCATAAAATAAAATAAATATCTACAAATATACATTTTTAAAAATAAACAATTGGAAAAGGAAAGAAGGAAGAAAGAGAGGAAAGGAGGAAGGAAGAGAGGAAAGGAGGAAGGAAGGAAGGAAGAAAAACATCTCTTCCTTACAAAAGAATTCCAATTAGTAAATGTAGAATAAATAATAGAAATACAAAATTTCCATTAGGAAACAGCACAGTAACACTTTTGCAGGTAAGATCCACCAATTGATGGTAAAATGAGTGAATTGAATTTTGAAGAGAAATAGGAAATCATCATAGACTCAAAGAAACTCCTCTAAGTTATTTATTAATTACAAGGTGAAAATTAGCAAATTTTACAGTGTATGCACCTTGAAGACATCTCCCTAATCAGTTGCTGAAGGCTAAAGTATGGATAGCATGTGCTCTTGGCTTATTATGTACTGAGAAGGGCAGGGCACTTCTGTGGGATTCTGTCAAAATGCATAACTTCAGTTTAACAATGAGAAAACATTATACACACTGAAATTAAGAGATTTTCTACAAAAACACAGACCAGAACATTTGAAAATTGTGAAGTCATGAAACACAAGAAAAGCTAATGAACTGTGTCAGATTGGAGGAAATTGAGAGGTAACTACCAAATGAAATTTGGATCTTTGATTAGATCCTGGGAAAAGTAAAAGGATAGAAGCAGAAAAAGGGTGACATTATATTTCGATCTGTAGCTTGTTTAATGCTATTCTGCTACATTAACTTCCTGGTTTTGATAAATACTTCTGCATGAGGGAGGCTGGGTGGCAGTCATATGGGATCTCTCCACACTCTTGTGATTTTTAATATAGATAAAAGAATTTATAAATAAAGTTTAAAATACCATAGAAATGATATTTAAAAATCTTGTCCAAATAATTATGAGTGATAAATAAAATAAAATAAACACCTGCATTGGGCACTGTCCAGAGGTACCCCTTTCAATAAAGAATTTTCCAGAAAACAAAAACAATTGATTTGCAGGGGCTTTCTGAGAAAATGGAACAATGATATGTACCCTAAAGAACTGCAGGTAAGAAATACTTCATGATAATTCAGTCTGTACAGGAGAGATAGCTTAGCAGTGTGGATGAACATACCACATCTGCTCTCCACTTTGTAAGACCCTTCTAAGTAAAATGGAAAATTCATGCTAATAAATCAGAACATTTCCTTGCTTGCTTACACAGTTGCCCTAAATAAACTTCTCCTTTCCAGACCTTCAATAAAGCTCCTTGCCACGTATGGTTGGGATGCTACCATTTTTGTGAATTTAAAACTGTTCAAATAAACTCCCGTAGATAATATCTTGTCTAATATTTTATATTAACATGTGGCATACTTAGTATCTTTAAATATGTGAAGGAAAAACTTGTGCTGCACTGATGATCTGTTTCTGGATGTAGGTGTTGCCAACAAGTGTCTTTCACCTTGTGGTAGGGGGAGCAGACAGCTTATTTCAAAAAAACACCCTCTCCATATGTCTTAGGTAAGAATCACAGATGGCCCCTCATTTATCTATGGCACACCAGGCACAGATCTTTCAAATTTTCATTCTTTGTTTCTTAAATGATTAGCTGACTGAGTCCTCACTAATGAATCAGGAAAAAAAGAAATAAAAAGATTGTTAACCAAACTCAATTAAACTTACCTCCTCCTCCAGGTCACTGAATTTTGGCCACACTTTACCAAAGCCAGCAGAGAATGGTCTGGCCTCAGCATAAAACATTCTCTAATATACTATCTGAACATGTCAGGATTTCATCCACTTCTCTACAACTGAGTCTTTTAGCTGTGTTTGCTTCTTCTATCAAAGAAAGGCTGTGCTCCTAATTTGAAACACTTGTAGATTTTATTTCTGTTCAGAGCGTTCTCCCTATTGGAATTCTCCTCACAAATAAAGTCTCTGCTTGCCTAAACCCCAATTTGTTTTAGCTTACCACCTCTTTCATAATTGTTAATGCCAATCCAATTATATTTTATTAACAGAGAAATCCAAGGTCCATTTACTGTAATGCAATTGTCAAAACAAATAAAAATCTTATTCATCTTCAATAGGGTTAGAAAGAAAACACAGCATGACAACTGTTTGGATGTTTAATACAATGTATTTGCTTGGTTAATCACAAGCTGCCAATACAACCAATATGCAATAACTTGGTCAAGGACAGAATACATTTAAACATGAAGGATAACAGAGTTTCTAAAGTCCATTGGCTTAAAGGCCAACACAAGGCACATGGGTACTTTTAAAGATAAATCTTGGGAGTTGGTCCAAAATGGTATCAGCAGAGGGTCTGAGATTATCAGTGGGAGGCATTAGATGGTAGCAAACCTCACAATATAGCATGGGCACTGGAGCTGGGAGTCAGGGCAACTGGACATTAGTCTACCTCTGTCTGATGTTCAATGAAGTGGCATCTGTACTGGGATTTTATGCCTCATAGATCTGGTCATCTATTGAAAATAAGAATATTACCTTATTGGGTGAGTGCCTCTCTCAGAGGTATCAAGCCAGTCCATATCATATTCTCACACAAATGCCTGGTTATCATTTGTTACATTTTTCCCAGTAGTTTTTTACATTCTAATTACAGTTAACTGTTTACAGTGCTTTGGGGATTCGAGATCATTAATATCATTTCAATACACAACACATAGAGAATGCCTAATTTACTTAT
>PVIY010058052.1:0-12628 GCA_004026745.1 Myrmecophaga tridactyla | reverse complement strand
CAGAATTTAAAATGGAAAAACAATTTCTGTGTATAAGGGAATTTAATGTATGACCAAGTAATATTTCAATTTGGTCAGTAAAAGACATATCTATTTAGTAAGTATAACCAGTATGGTAGTCTTTCTGGAAGAAAATAAAACTAAACCACTACTCTGCAGCATATGCAAAAATCAGTTTTGGAAGAATTCAGACTTTAAATGTAAACAAAATATTTAAAGTATTAATCCTATAAATTTTCTTTATACATGCAATCTAGGTATAGTGGTGATCGTGTATACCAAGATGGGATGCCTGAAACTCATAAAAGTAAACATAGACATATTATACTATGTAGAAATGAAGAATTCTTCAATGGCAAAAATAAATAGAAGGGGGAAAAAGTTTGAAATGTATATGACAGATAAAGAATTAACATTTGTAATAGCTCTTACAAATTAAGGAAAAGTCCACCCATTAGGAACAGGACTAAAACATATGACCAGAAGTTCATAGAAGAGAAATCCAAACATTCATAAACATGAGAAAGTTTGTCACTTCATTAGTTATCAGTATACGAACAATGAAATATTACTTCTGTCACTAGCAAAAATTAAATGGTAAACCAACTGTTAACAGGGGTGTATGATAAATGATTTTCTCATGAGTTACCAGTGAAGATATGAATTGTTACAGGTTTTTGGTAAGCAATCAGGCAATTTCTGTTAATATTGAAAAAATATATATATTTCCATCCAGAATTCCATTGCATATAATCTCTTACTTAGAAATGAAAGCCCTAGTAGGTAGGCAGGTTTTATATAAATGTTGATTGCAGCAATGTTTCAAGAGCAAAAACCTAGGAACAAAGAAAATACCTGTCAATAGGGGTATTATTAATGTAAATCATGGTATAGTTATATAATTAAATGTTCTGAAGCCATTAAAAACTGGGAGTTAAATCTTACTGTGACTTGGATCACCAAATACATCCTGAAAGGATTTCCATGATCATCTTAAGTGAGAACAGTGGTATGAAAAAAATGTGTATCATATGATACCATTTTTCTAGAACAATTTAAAAACATGAGTTTTTTCTATGCTTATGTGGCTGTCTGTGAACATTGGAAGAAAGAACTAAGGAAAAGGGGCTCTTGCGCATAGTCAAGTGTGCTTGTAAAACTGTATGTTTATGCATGGATATGTGCAAGCTGAGTTGAATGGTCACCAAGATGTTAAGTGGTTGTCTCAAAGTAGTTGGATGGGTGTTTCAGGTAATTTATCTCTTTCCTTATACTTTTCTATACTGTGTTTTTACTTTCACAATGAACATGTAGTGTTTCTCTAAGTATAAAAGCCAAAATAATTGCATTTTGAAAAAAGAAATAGAATGGCGGAGGAGGGGATAGATTGAATTGAAATGGCCAGAGATGACAATTATTGAGAAAAAAACGTTTTGTCTTAGGTTCTTGAATATCTGAGGGGAAAGTATATACGTTATCTAGGTAACACAATAGATTCACTTCGCAGTTTTATATATGTGATAACCCTCAGTCACACAATAAAAAATTGTCATTAAAATATGTTTGGTAAAATAATAGCCATTATCAGAGGGGTAGTTATAAACTGACATTTTATTTTTAGTTTGGTTTATTAAGTCCTCCTGAAATGATTTCTGCCTTGTAGATAGATGTAGGCTTTATTTCACAAGAATGGCATATGTTACCTGACTTAATCATGTGACAGTCTTTATCAGAAAAGCTTCAAATAAGAAACTACTTCACTGAGTGCTATGAGGATTAAATGAATAATACAAGTAAAGAAAAATATTTGGTATAAAAAGAGCTATATAAATATTTGTTATTTTTATTTCATCATGCCCTTGCTCAGTTAATTCGAGATGTATGGTTGTTGGTCCAATTGTTTTAACATTCACCAAATCGTTCAATATTTTAATTAAGTTAAAGGGGTAATAGACGCAGAAATACAGGGAAAAAGTTATATAGTTATGTGTGTATGTGTTCTCTCTCTCCCTGTCTTCTTTTTTTTCACATATTTGTCCACAAAGGTAGTACCTCTTAACATCATTCTGGACCTAGCATTTTTCACTTAAAATTGTGTCCTGATGATCTTTCCAAGTTGATACAGTTAAAGTTGCCTCTTGTTTTAAATAAAATCTAATATTCAATTGTGCAGATGTGCCATCATCGTCATTCTTAATGTTTACTGAGTTCTTTCTTTTGATCCAAGCACTTTTTTTGACATTAACTTGGAAAGCCTCTTAGCAACCTTATGAGATAGGTACTCTTTTTAACTCTGTTTAACAAATGAGGGAAATTAGAAATGGGGTGGTGAAATGGCCAATAATGGGCTGGTTAAATACCCATCAATGCCACTGTAGCTAGTAATTTGTAGGAACTCAGGATTGAACCCAGGGAGTCTCTTTTCAGACCTTACTGTCTTAATATCATTAAGCATGCAAACTTCTTATACTACCACAATTTACTTAACTAGCCTATTGGCCATTCCAGTCATTTGCTATAATGAATCATTTGCTATAATGAATATCTTGTTAGTAGAACAATTTGTACATGTACAGTATATTCCTAGAAATGGGCTAGCCAAATCAAAGGATATATGCTTTGAATTTTGGTAGATATTACCAAATTTGGTAGGTTATTCCAAATTGCTCCCCAGTTTTGGGACATACTAATTTCAGATTTGTACTCAATGTTGGCCAAAATCTTTCGTTTAGCTTGAGCCTTTGGTAGGTGGAATAGCTAAATGTTTTTTTTTCTTTTAAAAGGGGAATGAATGCTTTTTATTTTTCTGGCGTTCCTCAATTGTAGGCGATCTACATGCCATGAGATAGTATAGGTTACCATTCTCTGTAATCATTGTAACAATGTCAGTATTTAAGAACAAGGGATAACATCAGATTTCTTACTACTTTCAAGTAAAGGTGTAAGCATTCTAGGTATAAATTGATATATTCCTTATGTAGTTTATATGTTAAAATCCTATCAGTTGAAGTTTATATATGATTGAAAGAGTAAAATGCTACAATTTTAATAATTGTGAAAGCTGCAATTTTCATGTATCAATACTATGAAAAAGCTTTCAAATAGTTGAATCGGGAATCAGAGTACCAATTAATATGAACATTAAGAGTGGGCTAACTAGGTAAGTGTAGGAATAACTATATTCTGTTTTTGTGAAAAATAAGTTTTCAGTAATTTGGAACTTCTAATCTTAGGTAATTCAAATTTAGGTGGTGAGGGGCTTTATTTGGATGAGTTAGAAAATTGTTTTGAGTATAACATACAGCTTCTGCTTGGTGTTCACTTCATTTGTTTCAAGAAATAAAATAGCCCATGAATATAGGAGACAGACCAACTTCAAACTCTTCAGTGTGCTCCGAAATAGACACTCAAAATACAGAATTTGCTTAGGCCGCAGTTTACTATATCTGAAGCGCTAGAGTGCAGAATTATAGTACCTGCAATTGTTTGGTGGGATATGTGGGTGTGTGTTTTATATATGATCTCATCCTCACTCAAAGATTCTTTATTGGTGATAGTAGGGTGAGAGATAGAGGTATTAATAGGCAGAGATAAACAGACTGTCAGTAATTTATTATTATGAACTAATTCTTCAAATTAGAGCAATATAAAGCAACAGAAAATAACTCTTCCCTACTTCCACATTCCATTTGGAACAATTGAGCCACAACAGCATTGAAATAAGAATATTGCGAGTTCGGCCTGAGTCTTGGGAGATGAAACCTGTCTATGCCTTATGACTCAAAAGTTTATTCAGGATAGGACTACTATTTCCCTAAATCCTTAGCCTATTTATTACAACTCATGCCATTAGGCCCTGTTCTGAAAATATAAATGAATAAAAACTTCAGAAGTATATCAGACTTCTATACTCCCAAGCTGTTTAAGAGCCTGGAAATTCTCAGGATTGGCTGAACTTGATAAGAGGGTGCCTACAGAACCTTAACAGAAGCCACATACTCATTCTGAACATACAAAAACCTGTTTGCTTAAGCTTCTCAACTGTTCCTCTTCCACGTTCTCAGGATCAAGGTTCTTTTATCAACCTTACAGGCCATGTAGTCCTTTATTAACATAAAAACAAAGTGGTTTAGTGGTAGAATGCTCACCTTCCATGCGGAAGACCCAGGTTTGATTCCTGGACCATGCAACACTGCGCGCCACCCCCCCACCCCAAATAAAAAAGTGAATATGATGATCACTTCTCGGCCTTTTGACTAAGATCAAATGTAAAAGTGAATATGGTGTATTATATGTAAGAATTAAGTCAGTCCAGGAGTTATACTGCCAATACTTTGTGCTTTTTAAAAAAGTTTTATTGAGATATAATTGACATAATAAATGGCACGTATTTAAGTGTACAATTTGGTAACTTTTGATGGGTATATGTAACCCTTAACCATCACTACGACCAAGAGAGTGATCATCCACAGAAATATCCTCAGCCCTCTTGATAATCCCTTTCTCTGATTCCTCCCTGTCTCATAGCTCCAAGCAGCCATTGATCTGTTTTCTGTCACTATAGATTTGTTCTCATTTTCTAGAATTTTATGGAAATGGAATGCAATAGTATGTAATCTTTCTACTGGCTCCTTTCACAGCATGATTATTAGATTTTACCTATGCTTTATAAAATTATTTGGTATTCTAGCATTTATAGTAAAATAACCACTAAAATCGTTAATTCAATGATGGCATTTAAAATTGTAAAACTTTTTTATTATCTCTGAAGAGTATTCTGTGAAAGTACTATTTGGTTTCAGTTTTGGCCTCAGGTAAATAACGATTTTTAAACTTGGCCATTAACCAAAATGCATATACAGTATACTTCTAAGGAGTTATGTCCGTTTACACTCAGTGAGTGAGAATGCCTCTTTCCCCACACTTTTGCTAATGCATCACTGAGCAGTGTTTAGTAATTGCCTGCCAAGGCATTTTACTGTACAGTTGGGGCATGCAATGAACAAAACAGACATGATCCTTGGCATTTACAGTCTGGCAGTGGAGACAGACATTGAACAACTCCTTTCACAGATTTTTAATTATGGTAGTGGTAAGCTCTACAAAAAGAGCAATATGGAAGATTATGAGAGCATACCATGGGGAACTGGAAATTAATTCCCTAGCAAACCATCCTATTAAAGCCTCCATCTGTGATAAGTGCTTCTCCCTTCCCCATAGCCAGTTAAGTTTTGAAACCCTGGTTATTATTAATCATGGAATATTAGGTAAGCGGAAATGCTGATTCCTTGCCCTTTGAATTGAAAAAGTCTATGGACTTTTAACTCTAGCCATTAGTAGTATTTAAATCTAGGTTCTGAAGTGTTCTTTCACCATTCTTAGGCAGCATTTCTTTCCTCTTTTGTCCTATCTTTGTTTCTACATCACGTTTTTCATTGCAGAGATTTTATGAATATCTGAGTTGGAAGTGAACCTATTTATGGTAATGCTTCCCTTTATTTGGGTTCATAGGTCTTTGCCTGGCTTATGAACCTTCGTTCTCTTCTATACCATCCATGCAATCAGTGGCACAGGACAGAGCCATTTGAATGTATAGAAGTCACTTTATAATAAAAAAATCATATTTTTATTGTAATACTATTAACATTGACCTTTTTTTGCATTTGCTATTTTGGGCCCCCATAATTAATTTTTTTTCGTAAATTCTATCTTCTGTTATATTCCTCCTCTTTATATATGTTATTTAAATATATACATAAAAGCAATAAATTTCAAAGTAAATTGCAACAATTACTTGTAGAACAGATTCCAGAGTTTGGTATGGGTTACAATTCCATAATTTTAGGTTTTTATTTCTAGCTGCTCTAAGGTAAATGGAGGCTAAGAGAAATATCAGTATAATGATTCAGCAGTCTTACTCATTTGTTAAACCCAGTCTTCTCTGTGTAACTCCACCATCACCTTTGATCTTTCTCCTGCTCTTTAGGGATATTTGGGCTATACCCATTCTAACTTTCTCATGTTAGAAGGGGCTGTTGATAATAAGGGTTAGGGGAATGGAACTAGCTGATGTTCTGGAAGCCTGGCCTCTCTGCATTTCTGGACTTATCTGGTCCAGGGACCCATCTGGAGGTTGTAGGTTTTGGAGTTACCCTAGTGCATGGAACCTTTGTAGAATCTTACATAATGCCCTACAAATTCTTTAGGATTGGCAGGAATGATTTTGCTTGGGGTTTGGCAAGTTTGAGTAACAATGTCTAACTGAAGCATGCATAAGAGTGACCTCCAGAGTAGCCTCTCTATTTGAATTCTCTCAGCCACTGATACTTTGTTAGTTATACTTCTTTTCCCCCTTTTGGTCAGGATGCCATTGTTGATCCTACAGTGCCAGGGCCAGGCTCTTCCCTGGGGGTTATCTCCCATGCTGCCAGGGAGACTTTCTTCCCTGAATGTCGTGTCCCACGTAGGGGAGCAGACAGTGGTTTCATGTGCAGAGTTGGGCTTAAGAGAGAGAAAGGCCACATCTGAGCAACAAAAGAGATCATCCAGAGATGACTCTTAGGCATGCCTATAGGTAGGCTAAGTTTCTCTGCTACATACATAAGCTTCACATGAGTAAGCCTCAAGATCAAAGGCTTGGCCTATTGATTTGGGTGTCGCTAATGTTTGGCATAGTATTTGGGGTTTTCTCAGTGGTAAAGTTTAACAGTTCTATAATTTTTCTCCCTCCCTCAAGGGTCTTTATCAATACTTTTTTTTTTTAATTTTTAAAAAATATATAACAAACACAAGCATTCTTAACTTTTGATCATTTCATTCTACATATATAATCAGTAATTCACAATATCATCATATAGTTGCATATGCATCATCATGATCATTTCTTAGAACATTTGCATCAATTTAGAAAAAGAAAGGACAACAGAAAAAAATTCATACATACCATACCCCTTACCCCTCCCTTTCATTGATCACTAGCATTTCAATCTAAATTTATTTTAACATTTGCTCCCCCTATTATTTATTTTTATTCCATATGTTTTATACATCTATTGATAAGGTAGATAAAAGGAGAATCAGACACAAGGTTTTCACAATCACACAGTCACACTGTGAAAGCTATATCATTATACAGTCATCTTCAAGAAACATGGCTACTGGAACACAGCTGCACGTTTTCAGGCAGTTCCCTCCAGCCTCTCCATTACATCTTAACTAACAAGGTGGTATCTATTTAATGCATAAGAATAACCTTAAGGATGACCTCTTGACTCTGTTTGGAATCTCTCAGCTATTGACACTTTATTTTGTCTCATTTCACTCTTCCCCCTTTTGGTCCTGAAGGTTTTCTCAATCCCCTGATGCTGAGTCTCAGCTCATTCTAGGATTTCTGTCCCACGTTGCCAGGAAGGTCCACACCCCTGGGAGTCATGTCCTACGTAGACGGGGGAGGGCAGTGTGTTTGCTTGTTGTGAAAGAGGTCACATCTGAGCAACAAAAGAGGTTCTCTTGGGGGTGACTCTTAGGCCTAATTTTAAGTAGGTTTGACCTATCCTTTGTGGGGTTAAGTTTCATATGAACAAACCCCAAGATTGGGGGCTCAGCCTATAGCTTTGATTGTCTGCACTGCTTGTGAGAATATCAAGAATTCAACTTGGGGAAGTTGAATATTCCCCCTTTCTTACCATTCTTTGACTTTCTTTGCCAATACTTTTTGATTATCTACTTAATATACTCTGGATGTATCCAGGCATTACATTAAGCTATACAGGATTAAAGGCTCTCATTTTTATTCTGGACTCCCTGTGTTTGAGTTGTTTACATGATTTATCCAGACAGGTAGAGTTAGATTATGTGCTACAGAAAATCTAGGTTCTGGCCATAATAAAACTTTCTTCCTTTGGTCTCAAAGAGTAAGTTAAGTTCTAAAATATAGACAATGTCTTCCTTACCCCTGTATTCTGAATTACCTTAATCCTGACTCAGTTGGCCTCATTCTTTTCTCTAAATACCAGGTTATACATATATAAAACAGCCCCTCAAAATCCAGAAATAGCAATTACCATTCTGGACTAAATGTGAATACTGTAAGAGCTTACAATCTAGGCTCCAGTTTTCTATAAGTATTTTCTAAATGAAATCATACAATATTTGCTCTTTTCTTTCTGGCTTATTTTGCCTCACCAAATGTCCCACAGTGTCATTCACATCCTTGCATGCTTGTAGCAGCTGCACCGTGTTCAATCATACGTTTACACCATTGTTAGCCAATCTACTTCTCAGTCAGTGCATCTTTCTACTGGGCCTCATATATAATGTCCAAAGTCAACAGTCTGTCAACACTCTTAAACATTGACTCTTTTATGTACATTGTATGTATAGCAGCCTCAAATACATGCACTGCTTATATTTGACCAATTTAGTTGCTCCTGATAAGCTACCATATAATAATCATAGACAGTGATCAAAAAAAGTTTCTAAATATTTTGAGCAACAAAATATTTTTATCTTTTAAATTAAGTAGTTATACAATTTCTAGGTTGGCTATTTTTGAAGGGGATAATTTTCATGAATGATTACCAGCATTTTATTTTTAATTGGTAAAATTAAGTAATAGCGGTTTATCTAAGAAGCTGGATTAAAAACCTCTCCAAAAGTCATTGCAATGTTTGGAAGCCAAAAGGGTTGAGACTCCTCCCAGAGTCTGCTGAGGACAGAACTTGGCACTGTGGACTTGGAATTTGAGACCGTTTAACACAAGAAATTTTATTACTCTTTTTAAATACACTTTGGGGGAAAAAAGACTAGGATTTCAAATAAAAATTTCATTTTGTTATTGTATTTTAAGTTTTTTTACTATTGTAATGTTACAATAAACACATGTATACATTAATCCTTATCCAGATGCACAATTTATGGATATATGAGCATACTTTGCAAACTGCTCTATGCATGGCCAGTCTGATAAATCATTTTTATTTTTGGAGAGGAAGCACTTTTATGTTTTTCTTGTAAAGCAGATATCTATCGTATGTGGTGGAATAGAGTGCAAAATTTGTTTGGATTTAAGAATATACCCAAGAACATACAAAGACGTTTTCCTGCCTAGAGTAGACTGCTATAACATCCTATTCCCTGCCCAGATTCCTGGGGAGAGGTGGGAAGAGAATTATCTTTTAACTCCAGTGTTTATTTTTTTGCATTTGGGATTCTTTGCTGAAAAAGTTTGAGAAGCCCAGAAACCTTTATATCAGAGTTGTGGAAATTACATATTTTAATGCTTCAGAGGGCCTTGGATAAAGATAGAAGACAGTATAGTATTTGAAGAGCATAAGCTTTTCTGCCTAGATTCAAATCTAACCTTGCTGGTTTTGTGATCTTGGGCAAAGTTACTTAAACTCTTCATGCTTTTATTTCCCTATTTTAAAAGCAGAGATGGTATTAGCACCTACTTTCATAGATTCATTCATTCATGGCTATTTAGTGAGAGCTAATTATGTGCCAGGCACTAATTTGTTTGCCCTCATGAAGCTTATGTTCTGGGGAATGATACAGACGGTAAATAAATATATTAAAAATTATATTCTTTATTTTATGGGAGAGTGTCTTGGAATGGGGACATAGAAACAGAGACATGAAAAATATGAGAAATGAACTTTGAAAGATCTGATTCCAGGCAGGGGAACAGAAAATATAAAGGGCCATGTTACTGGAGCCGGTATTAAAATTTAAAGTATGTTAAAACATCAAGGGCAGGCCACTGTGGCTGAGCAGGCAGAGTTCTCACCTGCCATGCTGGAGACCTGGGTTTGATTCCCGGTGCCTGCCCTGCAAAAAAAAAAAAAAGAAAGAAAGAAAAATAAAACATCAAAAATGGCTTTGAATTTCTGTTCTTGATACTTTAAAAACTACTATTTTGATAATTTTATTCTGAAAGATGAGATTTTATTCTGAAAGAGAGGAGGTTTTGGAATGTGTTTACAGCCACTTCTCTCATATAACACAATGAAGAAAAGCTAAATTATTCAAAATCATATTTTTCTCCTGCTAACATTGGCTTTTGAAAAGCAGCGAAGATTGCCAAAAGCTGGAAGCAACCCAAATATCCATCACCGAATGGATGAGTAAACAAAATATGGTATATACACAATAGGATATTATTCAATATTATTCAGCCATAAAGAAAAGAATGAAGTTCTGATATACGTAATAATATGGATGAATCTCGTAGACACAAAAGGACAAATATTATATGATCTAACTGACCTGAAATGATTAGAATAAGCAGCTCACAGAGTCAGAATTTATAATAAAGGTTACCAGTATGGATATAGTAGTTGGAAGAAGCAGGACCAGAGGGTATAAGTAGATTTGGGTTTGATATAAGGCTCCAAGAGAAGGATTCTGAAAAAGAATTTTTTTTTTCAAAATTGAGACCCTGTTCAAATAGTAGTTTTACTAATAAAATTGTTGCCAGCACTTTACATTTCACAAGGAACATCTTAATAAATTTGTAATTTATTCACAACAACCCTGTGCAGTAGGTGGTAGCATTATTCCTAATTTTTCAAATGAAAATATTGAAAGATTATGATTTGGCTAAAATTTCCTTCAGCATGTCATTTAAGTGTGATTCCAAGTCTTTTGACTGTGATCTCATGCTATTTCCACTTTATAGTCAGATGACCATGTATCATTAATGCGATGGAGGAAGTACCGATGCTTGGGAAGGAAGTTAGACTGTATGATTATAATGTTCTCTTCTGCAATTGAAAACCTTTGATATTCTGAAGATTGAAATTGGACCTCAATTGCTTGTTCACTTGTTTCTTTGAAGACTGCCCAACCTATTTCCTAGCTAATATGTTTGTCTTTGAAGTTTGTTTCTTTCTTTGCCTAGTAATATCTAAGTTTCTAGAAAACTTTGTTCTGTTTTCTTATATTCCAGTCTTGTGCGGTTGCATGCCTGTTCTTACTTGATGTCCCCTTTTATTGCATCTTCAGGAGTCTGAAAATTGTAGTAAACCAATTTCCCTTTGTTGTTGCCCTTTTCTTTACCTCTTCCCTCAACTGCCCTTCTTCCACTTGGATTTTCTTCCTGAGAACACCAAAATCCCTCTGTCCTCTATTGTGACATTGATTTCCACAGTGTCTAGTTTATTGTTTCCTTTCTAATTCAGTTCCATTATTTTCAGTTACTTACACCAGATGACAGCTTGATGGCACAATTCCCCCCTCCCCCACCTTCATCTTTATCAGCAAACTACGAAACTATTGATAATCTTAACCTCATCACTGATACTATATGTTCTTGATACTTTTCTTACTTTTTCTTTTTTTTGGGGGGGGGGGCATGGGCAGGCACCGGGAATCAAACCCGGGTCTCCGCCATGGCAGGTGAGAACTCTGTCACTGAGCCACCATCGCCCGCCCGTTTTTTTTACTTTTTTTTTTTTTTTGATACTTTTCTTGCTCCTCTCATCATGTTTTCTTCATATGTAAGTCTTGCATATCTCTGTAGGGTTTTTTGTTTGTTTGTTTGTTTGTTTTTTGGCATATGCAGCTTCTGGAAATCAAACCCGGGTCTCCCACATTGCATTGAGAATTCTACCACTGAGCTAACCTTGCACTGCCCTCTGTAGGATTTTAATCTTTGATATTTTCCACTCTGCCAGTTTTAAAAATCACTTTTAGCTCTGTCCACCATCCCCCTTCAGATAGCATTAAATATATCAAGCCAGAACTCCATTCTTAATTACTCTAGTGTTACACCCCATCTCCAATTTCTTCATATCCTGTCCAGTGAGTTACAAATTGTGTTCTGTGGAGTAGTGTGGTTCTGTAGAGATTCTCCAGTGGCCCTCAAAAGACTGGAAAACATTCCTCAAACCTACCTGAATTAATCCCCAAGGTTCAGTGCTTCGTTTTCCTCTTTCTGTATTCCTTCTATTTGGATTCAACTGTTACCTCTTCTATACTCTTTTAACTCCATGATCAAGCCCCCAAATTTATATTCCAGCTACCAGTGCCCTATACTTCATCCAAATTAGTCTACACTTCTCCTCCCACAATAGAGTCAGGTTCTCCTCTCCGCCCATAGTGTTGTGTGCATCTCAGTTTAACACTTAAGTCATTCTGTATTATAGTGTAGTTATTTACAGGTAGTTAAAGCTCTTTGAGGATGCCTGTTTTATTCACAACCCTTATTCACAGGGTTTTCCCTTTGTAGGAGGGATAAACATTTTTTTTAATTTTTTTTTTAAATGCCCCAAAACACCAAACAAACGCAAACATTCGTAATTTTTTATTATTCCGTTCTACATATATAATCAGTAATTCACAATATCATCACATAGTTGCATATTCATCATCATGATCATTTGTTGAAACATTTGCATCTATTCAGAAGAAAGAAATAAAAAGAAAACAGAAAAAAATTCATACATACCATACCCCCCACCCTTCCCCCTCACCGATCAGCAGCATTTCACTCTAAATTTATTTTAACATTTGTTCCCCCTGCTATTCGTCTTTATTCCATATATTTTACTCGTCTGTTGATAAGGTAGATAAAAGGAGCATCAGACACAAGGTTTTCACAATCACACACAGTCACATTGTGAAAGCT
>PVIY010058051.1:0-12617 GCA_004026745.1 Myrmecophaga tridactyla | reverse complement strand
TGGCTACAAAATGTGAAGATATTTTATCAAATGTAAATGCCCATTAGGGAGGACTTACTACAGAAAAGGAACTTAAGAGCCAAGGAGACAAAATGATAGTGGCATCAGTCTCCTAGGTCAGGCTATACTAGCAAAATGGCTTAGGAGTGGAGTAGTCACATAGCAGTGTGGAAGCCTACACATGGCTCCTGTTCACCAGGGCAAATCCAGCTACAGCTGCTAACATACATCCAATCTGCCAGGCAGTATCTAAGGCTGGATATCATGATTCATCCCTCAAGGGGACAAACTTCTTGCTTGGGAGCAAGTTAATTACGTTGGAAGTGACAATTCATCTTGACTAGCCTCAACCTATATTCTGGTGTTTTATTGCTATTAAGGGCTTATTGAGCATTTGATTCACCAACACAGGACCAGGCTTAACATTGCGTCCGACCAAGGGACTCCCACTTTACAGCAATGGGCATTCTGGCACAGGTATGTGGTTATGGAACCAATGGGTCCTACAATATACTACAGCCCCAGGGGTTCCACTCTCATAGAGCAATAGAAAAGCCTTTTGTAAGTGCAGCTGAGATGCCATCACGGAGATGACACCCTAGAATGACAGGCACCATCATTTACAATGAAAAATGCACCTAAATCAACATCCCATATGTCATGCTAGTCTCCTGTTGACTTTGGGATCCAAAGAGTAGCAGTAGGAATGTCTCATTTACCATCACTCACAATGACCACTTGAGGAATTTGTGCTTCCTGTCTCCACATTTGAACTTTCTACACAGTTAAAGGTTTTAGGTACCAAAAAAGGAAATGGAGACACAGCAAGAGTCCCCTTAAACTTATAAATGCCACTGGATCTCTTGGGCAACATGTCCAAAGAAGTTACCATGCTGGTAGGGGTGATTCACAATGACTATCTGAAAAATGTAGGGCTCCTATTGCACAAGGGACAGGGAAGAGCACACTGCAAGTGAAGTGACCTATTGGTGAGGTTCTGTTTATTCCCTGCCCAATTTTGATGGTTAAAGAACACATGCAGCAGCAATGGCCTGTAAAGGGCATCGTGACAAGTCCTCTAGCCTTCTCAGAGATGGTGTCACACCAGAAAGACTGAGCATCCCCTAAGCAATGGACACAGTGTTTATCACACAGACAAAGCAAATCTTGCAACTGATTTTGGTCTCCTACTTACATTGATGACCAGGACTCTCAGGAGCAGATATTTTCCCATGTTTATGGGAAATATTTTCCCATGTTTAAGGATGACATTGGAATTAATTGGCTCATTCTACTTTGCAGCTACTTTTCCTTGACTTCTTTTTCATAATCTTACTAAAATATATATCTTTGTGAGATGTTTTAAATTATTTTTAGAATGACATTGAACTATGTGATAATAAATCAATAAAATATTTAAAAAATTTAATTTTGTCCTGAGTTTTGTAATTATACTTGCTGGGGAAGTGCTCTGAAAAGCATTGTTTTTGCTTATACCTCTTGAACTCTGGGAAATCCCTTTTATGTTGCAAGAAAAATTATGTCAAAAATTATGTTAAAAAGACTGTACTTATGGGATTATTTTGCCTATAATTTTTGATTTTTTTTTAGGGAAGGAATTCCTATTTTCATAAAATCATATACATATATATGTATATGTATGAAAATACCATTTTTTTTGTTTGTGAAAGCAAGTTGCATTTAAATGAGAGTTTGAATACATCACATAACATTAAAACTGAACGGGGAAAGGAAGCTCAAAAACTAGTTTTACTAAACATGGCATTGAGCAGCGGTTGCTAATAAAATGCAAGCTCTACAGCTATCTATATGACAAATACATCAGTTTGAAGTTTGTTCCCTTATCAGAAGTTTAACTCTGCCAGCAGCAGGCCCGGCCTGATGACCAGGAGATCTAGTCACCTGCCCCAGAGCAACCACCTGCCCTCAGAAGCTTGGAGAGGGGAAGAAGGTGCTGTCAATGGGGCACCTTAGGTGTGAATTTTCTTCCAGTAGAGGTGGTACTCAGCAGCCTCAGTGAGAGGCTTGGAAAACACAAACACGTTAGAATACAGGGGTTAATTGGGTTGTCTGGGATGTGTGGGGGGGCAGGGAGGAGTTAAGGGAGGTACATGTTGTTATTTAAAGTAGATGATTCAGAGAACTTAAATTCTAAATAAAGATGCATTAAGGTGATACATAGGCAAGGGCTTCTTCTCCCTAGCACCCCTCCCCACCCCCTGCTAGAGTGGTTTTGTGTTTGTGAAAGAGTGGGTGATGGTTGTCTTACCATGAACTGAAATAATCTTTGCCAGGAAAAATATGCTTGCTGAACATTTTATTCCTTTTCAACAAGAGAAAGATAGAGGATTGTCCTATGTCCCTGTTAAAACATTCCATTTTTCAAGTTTGCACTTTGAAACTGAGTTTTCCAGGTCTGACCCTCCAGGTACCAATGGGTGTGTGCTACTATATTTTTTATTTTTGGTA
Source organism: Myrmecophaga tridactyla (assembly GCA_004026745.1). Lineage (NCBI taxonomy): Eukaryota > Metazoa > Chordata > Mammalia > Pilosa > Myrmecophagidae > Myrmecophaga > Myrmecophaga tridactyla. The sequence goes on along the minus strand of PVIY010058051.1, from coordinate 10,127 downwards.
TCAGCTAAGTGTTCAGACAAAGCCAAAGAGAGATCTCCATGCACTGGCAAATCTCAGCCAGTTCTATGTACATTCTCTTCTATGTCCACTTGAGTTATATCTCAGCACCACTTCCTGTCATCATTCCTCAACTATTTATAATCATCTAATGATTTCTGTAATGAGAAAAACTAATTTGTTTGACATTCCATGTTAAACTACTGTCATGTTCAGCTTCATTGCATGTAATGCAGTCCATCAGATCATGTGTTCTGGAAAGTGTCCTTTATTCAATAAAGTTTTAATTTAGTATAAAAAAATTTAACTCTGATAGAAGGTTGGCTTCACATTCCAATGACTCTTCATTTGGACAGCTCTTAGCTAGGATATTATGTCTGGTCAAAAAGAACAAAGACCTTGGTGGCAAGCCAGATGTCCTATCACCTCACTAAAGGGAAGGTGGCCTCTCTAAGCTGTGCCCACCTAGTCATCTTGGAGACACTAGATCTTTCTTTTGCTACCAAAAGACTCCCTTCTCCTGGTACCACTGCTGTGGCTGTCTTATCCCATCTTTTCTCTGCTCCAGTGAGGGCTGGTCAGGTCATGACATCCTCTCGGCACAGGGAATTCTGCAGAGGGAGGGCTAAGGAGCTTCTGGCCAAACACAGCTGTCTGTGATCCTGGGGTTCTGGGTGTGGCTGAAACATCAGGTTATTGCTTTGTTTCAGGTTGGACACTGCCAGGTGCCTACTGCTTGACCTCTGTTTAAATGAGAGACTTGAAGACTAGACAGCATAGGCTCTTTTCAGTTTATTGCATGAATGAGTTATGCTAGTCCAAGGTAAAAACAGACCCCAAATGGTTACATTATACAAGATGTGAGGTTTTTAAACTTGTAACAAGGGACAGAAGGGAGATTTTCTACTTATTGCAAGAAAACCTTCAATTAAGCTTCAGTGAACCACAAACACTTAAAACCATGAGCCTTCAGCTGGTCGTTCTTAGTTAGTCCAATCTCTACAAGGAACTGGCATATGTTCTTGTGCTGGTTACCTTGTAGCTGAATCACTGCTCCAAATTCTGGATGCTCAATTACAGTACCTTACAAGACAAATTTCTTCATTTTTTAAAACATTTTTTTAATTGTGAAATGTAACATATATATAAAGAAGCAATACATTTCCAAGTACATTTTAACAAGGAGTTACAAAATAGATTTTAAAGTTTGGTATGGGATACAGTTCCACAATTTTTCATTTGTTCTTCTAGTTGCTCCAAGACACTGGAGACCCCAATATAAATATCAATAAAATGATTTAGCAGTCATACTCATTTGCTAAATCCTATCTTCTCTGTTATACACCTCCTCTTTTTTCTTTTTTGTGACAAATAACATATATATAAGCAATAAATTCCAAAGCACATCACAATTAATTTAGAACAGATTTCAGAGTTTATTTGTATGGGTTACAATTCCACAATTTTAGGTTTATATTTCTAGCTGCTCTAAGATACTGGAGACTAAAAGAATATCAATATAATGATTCAGCAATCATATTCATTTATTAAACCTACCTTCTCTGTATAACTTGATCGTCACCTTTGATCTTTCTCCCACTCTTTAGGAGTATTTGGGCTATGCCCATTCTAACTTTTCACGTTGGAAGGGGCTATCGATAATACAGGATTGGGGGATGGAACTATTTGTTCTGAAGAGGTTGGCCCATTTGCATTTCAGGACTTATCTGGTCCAGGGACCCATTTGGAGATTTTAGGTTTCTGGAAAGTTATCCTAGTGCATGGAACCTTTGTAGAATCTTATATAATGCCTTAGGTATTCTTTAGGATTGTCAGGAATGGTTTGAGTTGGAGTTTGGCAAGTTATGGTAGGTAGCAATGTCTAATTGAAGCACGTATAAGGGTGACCTCCAGAGTAGCCTCTCAACTCTATTTGAACTCTCTTAGCCACTGATACCTTATTTGTTATATTTCTTTTCCCCCATTTGGTCAGGATGGCGCTGTTGATCCCACGGTACCTGGGCGTGGCCCATCCCTAGGAGTCTCCTCCCATACCACCAGGGAGACTTTCACATCCGATGTCCTGTTCCTCGCAGTGAGGAGGGCAATGATTTCACTTGCAGAGTTGGACTTAGAGAGCGATACCACATCTGAGTAACAAAAGAGGGCCTCTGTATGTGACTCTTAGGCATACCTGTGGGTAGGCTAAGCTTCTCTGCTACCTACATAAGCTTTATAAGAGCAAGCCTCAAGGGCAAGGGTTTGACTTATTGATTTGGGTGTCCCTAACGTTTGACACAGTATCAGGGGTTTCCTTGGTAGTAAAGTTTAATAGTTCCATGTTTTTTCTCACATCCCTCAAGGGCTTTGCCTATACTTTTTGATTATCTGCTTAATATACTCTGGGATGTAGCCAGGCATTGCTTTAAGCTATACAGGATTAAAGACTCTCATTCTTATTTGAGCTCCCTATGTTTGGATTGTTTAAATGATCTATTCAGACAGATTAAGTTAGATTATGTGCAACAGAAAATTTGGGTTCTAGATGAAATAAACTTTTCTTCCTTTGGTCTCAAAGAGTAGGTGAATTTGTAACATACAGACAATGTCTTCCTTACCCTTGTATTCTGAATTACCTTAATCCTGAATTTATCAGCTTCATTCTTATCTCTTTTATCTCTAAATACCAGGTTATACATATATAAAACAGCCTCTCAAGATCCAGAGATAATAATTACTGCTGTGGACTAAATGTGACTGCTATAAGAGCTTACAGTCAAGGCCCCAGTTTTCTTATACGTATTTTCTAAAGGAGATCATACAATATTTGCTCTTTTGTTTCTAGCTTATTTTGCCTCACCAAATATCCCACAGGTGCCTTCAGATTGTTACATGCCTCACAACTTCATTCCTTTTCATAACAGCACAATGTTTGATCATATGTACACACCATCATTCACCAATCTATTTCTCAGCCAATGCATCTTGCAGCCATCTCCATCTATTGGGCCTCATATATAATATCCAAAGTCAACAGTCCATCAGCACTCTCAATTTTAGATAATTTCATTGTTCCCAAGAGGAAGACAACCAATAAACATACCCTCACCATATAGAAAATCCAAACACCCCATAACACTTGTCCCTCCCCTCATTATGTACCCCTGCTATTGCTGTAGTACTGTTGGTGTTTCCCTGTTAAACAACCCATAGCATGCAACAATAGTTTTTCCTTTATGCCCCAAAGTTATACACTCTTTGTACAAAATTCCTACCTTTGCAGTAGTTCATGCAAGAATTTATTTATATGTTTAGTCTTAATCAGTGGGACATGAGTATATACAACTGCTTTCAATCATGTTCATCTTCAATATGGTAATATTAATTATAGACCCACTAGTAAACTGCCTCATTAGCTAACTATTCACCCATCTCAAACTTCTGTGTATCTCTAGGTTCCATATATTCTGCATTATAAGCCTCTGATTTTACCTTTACCATGATCATAAAAGTGGAATCATATAATAGTTATCCTTTTCTGTCTGGCTTATTTCACTTAGCATTGTGTCCTCAAGGCTCATCCATCTTGTCATGTGCTTCAGGATGTCATTTCATTTTACTGCTGCATAATATTCCACTATATGTATATACCACATTTCGTTAATTCACTCGTCTGTTGATGGGCACATGGATTGTTTCCATCTTTTGGCAATTGTGAATAATGCTGCTATGAACATCAGTGTGCAAATCTCTGTTTGTGTCACTGCTTTCAGCTCTTCTGGGTATATACCATGTAGTGGTATTGCTGGGTCATAGGGCAACTTGATATTTAGTTTTCTGAGGAACTGCCAGACTGCCTTTCATAGTGGTGGTACCATTATACATTCCCACCAGCAGTGCATAAATGTCCCAATCTATTCACATCCTCTCCAACGTTTGTAGTTTCCTGTTTGTTTAATAGCAGCCATTCTTTTAGGTGTGAGGTGGTATCTCAGTGTAGTCTTGATCTACCTTTCCCTCATAGCTAATGAGAATGAGCATCTCTTCATGTGCTTTTTAGCCATTTGTATTTGCTCTTCAAAAAAATGTCTGTCCATATCTTTAGCCCATTATATAGTTGGGTTGTTGGTTCTTTTGTTGTTGAATTGTATGTTTTCTTTATGTATACAGGATATCAAACCTTTATCCAATGTGTGATTTCCAAATATTTTCTCCCATTGATATGGCTGCCTCTTCACCTTTTTGGCAAAGTCTTTTGAGGCACAAAAGCATTTGATATTCAGGGCTTCCCATTTATTTGCTTTTTGTTGCTTGTACTGTGGGTGTAAAGTTAAGGAAGCTTCCTCCTATTACTGTTTTGAAGTTGTTTCCCTACATTTTCTTCTAGGAGCTTTATGATATTGATTCTTATATCTAGGTATTTGATCCAATTTGAGTTAATTTTTGTATAGTGTACACCCAATACAAAAGAGATAAATAGGTAAAGGTCCTCTTTCATTCTTCTGCCCATTGATATCCAGTTCTCTCAAACCATTTATTGGAAAGACCATTTTGTCCCAGTTCAGAGGATTTGGGGGTCTTGTTGAAGATCAGTTGACCATAGATTTGGTGGTCTATTTCTGTGCTCTCAATTTGATTCTACTGTTCAATGCTTCTATCTTTGTGCCAGTGCCATGCTGTTTTGACCACTGTGGCTTTATAATAAGTTTAAATTTGGAGAGTGTTAACCCTTCCACTTCACTCTTCTTTTTTAGGATGCTTTAGCACAGGGCTCAGGAGGGGCAGGGTGAGACTGTGTGTTTGCTCAGGGGAGGTGCGTGGGGTTGGAACAGGTTTGCATGTGGGATTGTGAGACAAGGATGTGTGGGGAGGGGGATCGGGGAGGGGGTGCTTGGACCACAGTGGGTGGGCTGGCAGCAGGGTTCACATGCATGGGGTGTGGGGGGGAGTCATGGTTTGCGGGGCAGGGGTGGTGCGTGTGGGGGTAGCACATCAAGAAATGTGGCTTGGCTTACTGCCTTGTGCCTGTCTCCCTGTCCATGCACTCCTGAGGGCTCCAGGCCTCCTTGGAAAGGGTTGCATTAGGCTGTTTGCACTAGCTGGATGGTCTTTGGTTCTCTGCATCTCAATTCTTCAGCTTTTTCAACCAAAACATCCCTATGTGGAGTTGCAGACCTTCTCAGGTCACTTATAGCCTGGAATCACTGCCCTGGTCCTTTTTCTGTCACTTCTCTAGCTCTTCCTTGTAGCGGGGGTGAACTTGACCTATCTTATCCTGCCATCTTCCCAGAACTCTAAAATTTCTTCTTCACTAGTTTCTTTTCATCATAATCATCAGCAATTCCCAGGCCTATTTAAGGGTCTTCCTGCCATTTGTCTGTTGAATTCTTATGTTGTTATAATCCTTAGTCCCAGTAGGAAATAGGTCATCGCTCTTACTTGCATCAGCAAAGGGGTCAAAAAAGTGGAGCTTCTGGATAGTGGATGAAGGAAATGATTCCTTTTCCAAGGTAGAAAAAGCCAGTGGAAGAAGGCAGGCAGAGGGAACAGAATGTTGGGAAGTGAGGGGTCTCTGTGGCGGGGCAGGGGGGGTGGCTGTGGAGTCCTCAGCAGGGCCTCAGTGACTGGGGCCTGAAAGCACCATTTTAAGAAGAGCTAAATGTCTATCTGGGAAAAAAAATTTCAGAGTTTTCTATAGGATTTTGTCTCAAATTTGATACACCTTATACAACAGACATTAACCACTTGTTTAAAACACATTAGAATTATTTATTCTAATGATATGAATACAAATAAAAAATCAACCAAAGTAAAACTAAAACCCATGCTTTCTTCTCTAATCAAATTTGAATGTGTCAGGATTACCTTGCAATGGTGCCATGGGTATATTATAATAATTTAGATAGAGATTTCAACATGTCATATGTGCTAGACTAGTTCACTTTACACATACTCCAACCTCTTTCTTGGCTGCACTCTTGTTCTGTGGAGGCTGCGAAACAGAAAACCACATCACCAACAAAACCTTGCAATTGGAGTCTGTAAATGTTTTACATTCTGTTGATCCCATGCCCTCTGTGTGACTCTAAAATTATGAGCTAGACATCAATCTTGCTGATCTAGGAGGTATCAATAGTCCTGGATTATTCCAGAACTGTTTAAGTGTTTTATTTTAGAATCAACAACATGATGATAGCTTCTGGATGGCCCAGCTTTCTGACCATGGCATTCCATCCATGAATGAGCCAATTCCCAGTAGTTGCTCTGGCAATCTTCTCCAAAAATCTACCTTATAACCTGCTCCTCTGATTCTCCAAGTAATTTTATAAATATTGCTTTTTGCTTAAGAAAGTTAGAATATTTTCTATTATCTGTAGATAAGATTAATAACATTTCAGTGGAATTTGAAAACTGCTATATCATTGTGTTTAGAACACTAATTTGGGCATTATGCGCATTCACACATCTGTCTAAATGAATCCTCCTCCATAGAGAATATGAGACTGTAATAGTAAGAAAATTAATTTTCTACTGCATCTGCAAACCCATTAATCACCACTGATTTTATATAGGTAATAAATGTAAGAAATGTGCATCTCTTTGAAATATAAGATTGTAAATTAAGTCAAACAGGGGAATAACTAAAGTTTTATTTACCATCACATCATTTCTTTCTGATCACTAAGCAGAGCTGATGCCAGTTTGCAACAAAATTATTTTAATGACTATAGCAAATAAGATAGCCAACCTTCCCTTGCCATCATTTTTTTTTTTTGCCTTATTTTGAAAGGTAAAAGTAAAACTGGCTGTTTTTGTAGATACATAAAACCTCTGCCTGTCTTGTTGGTTTTAACTCCAATGTGATATAAAAATATTTCCAAACATTATGTTAATTTGGACCAATGATCACTTTTTGCCAAAACTGTGGCATAATCCAAATGACTATAATTTCTTTATCTCTGGAGAAATATTAATGAAAACCCATTATACAGACATACCTCATTTTATTTTGTTTCACTTTATTGTGTTTCCCAGATATTGTATTTCTTACAGATTGAAGGTTTGCGGCAACCCTGCATGGTCTATTGGTGCCATTTTTCCAGTAGCATCTCCCATTTTGTGTCTTTGTGTCACATGTTGATAATTCTAACAATATTTCAAACTTTTTCATTGCTTTTAAATTTGTTATGGTGGACTCTGATCTGTGATCTTTGATGTTATATTATCACAAACTGACTGTTACCCAGTCTCTCTCCTTCTCAGGCCTCCCTATTCCCTGAGATAAAACAGTATTGAAATCCAGCCAGTTAATAAGCCCATATTGCTCTCTAAGTGTTCAAGTGAAAGGAAGAGTCAACCAAGGTGGCAAATTTCATTGCTGTCTTATTTTAAGAAATTGCCACAGTCACCCCAACCTTCAGCAACCATTACCCTGATCTGTCAGCACCACTAACATCAAAGCTAGACCCTTGCCAGCAAAATGATTATGAGTCACCAAAGCCTCACATGATGGTTAGCATTTTTCAGTAATAAAATATTTTTAACTAAGATATGTGCGTTGTTTTATAGCCATAACGTTATTGCATACTTAATAGCCTACAGTATCGTAAAACATAACATCTTTTGTACTGAGAAACAAAAAAATTAGTGTGACTTTCTTTATTTTGTTATTTGTTTTTTTCAATGGCCTGGAACTGAACCCACAATATCTCTGAAATAAGCCTGTAAATAGTTTGACCAAAACTTATAGCCAAATTTATCTTCAATAATACTGGTCTTACACCTGACAAAATCTTAGGCAGCTCCCTTTTTATGGTGTGGAATTGAATATGCAGCATTGTAGAGCTCCTTTTGTAGACTTTTTTCCTCATGATATACCTCCTATGTCTCAAGTTTTAATGTAATAAACAACTGCAAGCACCATCTAATGTGCGAGGGTGAGACACTGAGGTTAGGAATCTCATAACCAGACCTGAGACTAGCTTTCCTAACCCCCAGTGAAAAGTTCCCTCCACATGCTGTTTGCAAACATATATTTAATAAAGCTGACATTCTTTCTATTTGCAAAATATAGAGAATCTTTTCCTCACAATAAAAAGGAAACAAAACAAAATAATAACTATATGCACATGCCCACAAAACTTGCTTAAAGATGGGTCATATATGCTAGCTATTTCCTAAGCTATAAGGGCAAATTGGACTCCTTTTGAATCTTGTCTCAATACCGATCCATGGGAATTTTATATTGCAAGAGAGAGCTTGAAACACAAGATCATTATCTGAAAATATCATTTAAAATGTGGAGAAATTATTACAGTTAATATTTGAAAGGTGAGGAAGAACATTAATTTTAATAAAACTCATTTGCCATGTAGCTCTCATTAAAGAGGGTAATTTAATTTGAAAAGATCAAATGAATTGATGGAAATATAAGTTTCCAAATCCTCAACAGGAGGGTATTGGTAATGAAAAGACACTTGGCTTTCATCCTTATGATGTGCCAAGCTTTAATGAATAGAGCAGTTTATATGGAGTCAAAGACTTGGTATTTGATATTAAGGTCAACCTTTCTAGAAGGTTTGTGCTTTCTCAAACTATATTAGACTTTGAAGTGCCTTTTTTGTTGGTTTTTATTTTATTTAACTACTAATTATGTATAACTGTAATTAATGACAGATGAGAAGCAAAAAATAGTGAGGCTTTCAGGTTTTCATTTTAAGTTATAATAATTGGAATGTTAGATTTTCTCTGGATTATGCCGTAATAATTAGATGCATCTTTTCACAAGAATGAAAAATACAGTCCTTAAACAAGAAGACAGGCAATGTTTACTTTTCATCTTTCAACAGATGCAAGGTAAATGGTTTTTCAGAGAGGTGATTTCAAAATTATCTGATGAGAAGCTGAAGAATTTAAAAAGTTCAAGAATTCAAGCTCAGTTTGATGGCAGTTCCCTGCAATGGTTAATTATAAGGAGATCCATTAAATCTCAGGCATTTTTCTGGTTACAATGTAGGTATCTGTTGGAAAATACTGTTGTCCTTCCTCCAAGCTAAAGACACACACATACAACATACACATCAACAGCATTATATTACAGACATTAGATTACTAGTCCTATTAAGACTCTATTATAATGATAGTGGAAAAACAGAGCTATCAATCTGAATATATGAATTCTAGTCCCAGATCTGCTATTTGCTTTACTAATTAGTTCCAAAGAAACAAGAATGGTCCTCTTTTGTTGGAAAATGAACAATAACTAATAAGAGAAGCAAAATTGAAAATGAGTTTGATAGTATAATTATGTACATTTAAGTATGAAAAAAATCCTTATTAAAAGCATGAGTAAAGAATATTTTGATTCTGGATTTACTACTCAAGATAAGAATATTTCATTTGCATAGTAACAACTCAGTGAGACCTGTGCAATCTAGTTTTCCTCTTTGAGCTTAGGAAACCTCTAATTATGTGACCTGTTGAGCAGAAAATGAAATTACATTTCTTTGTGTGGTTTCTAGATGTCCTTCCTTGCTGTTCTATATTTCAACCACCAGTGATTATCAATGATGGCTACATCATAGAGTCCACTCTAGATGCTTTAAAAATGATGACTCTAAGGTCCTTTTTTTTAGGAATTTTTATTGAATTATTATTTGGGAGACTTGGAATTTTTTTCTCAATTATCCTAGATGATCCTAAGGTGTGGGTCAATTTTCAATTTTAGGTGAAGGAAAAAGTAGGTATTAGTTTCCATAAAAGTAGTCTACTCTCAGTTGACCTAACCTCTGAGTTTAGATGGGATCTACATCCTGTATGGGCTGGCTGGTACTTGTTAAAACAGCCCACTTCCATAGAGTCAGTTTTGGGTCTGTTGGTGAAAAACAGAAATATGGAGAGGAAAAGGTGGGTAAACTAAACTATCTCACTTAAAAAGTCTCAAGTGATGAATATGTAATTGTCAAGTCTTACTTATTACTATCCTGAATAAATACTTAACTTTTTCATTGAGCTTTCATATACACTGCTCATTTTACTTTTCACTAGAAATTTCAATTATTTAGGAGAAATTTTGATCACTATTTTTTTATATCGCCAGAGTAGCAAGCAATATGCAAACTGTTTAAAGT
>PVIY010058050.1:0-12621 GCA_004026745.1 Myrmecophaga tridactyla | reverse complement strand
GGTTATGGTACAGGGATCAAGAGGTCAATGCACAGATGAGTGGGTGCCCAGTGGGGAGAATGTGGCTGTGAGCATGCATGGGTCTGAGTGGCAGGGCCCTGGTGTGCAGGTGCACAGAGCTCAGAGGCAGCGGGGCACAGTTGTGCCTTCATGGGCTGGGGGTGAGTTTGGCCCAGATACACAGGTCAGTGGTTGCCTAGAGTGGGGGTGCATGTGTATGCTGGTCTGGGGTGGACAGATGCTGATATATGCATGTGCAGATATTGCTGGGCAGGGTTGCCTTCTGTATGGGCTGGGGACTGGTATGGCCCGGGTATGAAGGTGAGTACCTGCAGCCTAGATATTCAGGTGACTCCCTGCAGGGAGCAGGGAGGTGGGTGTGTGGGTCTAGGGAGGGGCAGGGCAAGACAGTGTGCTTGCATGGAAGAGGTGGGTTGGGCTTGGGCAGGCATGTGTATATGCATGGGGCAGGGATGCACGGGGTGGGTAGTGGTGGGGGTATTTGGGGCATGGCGGGGGGCATATGATGGGGTTCAGGTGTGTGGGGTGTTATAACTGAGAAATCAGAATTTAGGGGATATTTTGATTACTGAATCATTATATAGATATTCCTTTTCTGCTTTCTGGTATATTGGAGTTGACAGAGAAAAATTTTTGAAATCTCTAAATTGTAATTCAGCTGCCTTGATCTCTGATAATGATTGTATGGCCCTTATCTTCTGCCCCCTGTGATTATGAAAACCTCATGACTCACCTTCATTTGTATACCAGTTATTCAGTCTTTCAACTTTAGTGTCTTGTAATCACTAAAGACAGCCCCTAATGTTTATTAATGAATGGTCTTGGGCCAGCCCAGAACTAACCCGTTTTAGTTTGTAAGCTGCCAGGATGTGATATACCTGAAATGGAAAGGTTTTTAAAAAGGGGGGATTTATTATGTTGCAAGTTTACAGTTTTAAGGCCATGAAAATGTCCAAACTAAAGCAAGGCTATAAAAATATCCAATCTAAGGCGTCCAGAGAAAGATGCCTTGGATCAAGAAGGCTGATGATGTTCAGGGTTTCTCTCTCAGCTGGAAAGGCACATGGCAAGATCTGTTAGCTTCCTCTTCAATGGCTTCCCCAGGGCTCTGTCTGTCCTGTTGACTCTGTCTGTTCTGGTCACTCTAAAGCTTTTTCCAAAATGGTTCCTTCTGAAAGGGCTCCAATAAGCATCCCCACCTTGAATAGGTGGAGACACATCTCCATGGAAACCATCTAATCCAAGGTTTGGGTGGGTCACATCTTCATTGGAAACAATAAAAAAGATAGCATCCAGCAATATTGAATGAGGATTAAAGGACATGGCTTTTCTGGGGTATGTAAAAGATTCAAAGTGGCACACAATCCTAAGTCCAAAGTAATCTTGATAACTGAGACTGGATCTAATCAAAGTAGGCCCACATGACATGTGCAGTACCTTAGACTTTAACCTGTAAGTCCCCTTTACTTCATTCTGCCATTTTCTTATACATATTCTGTGACTAAGCAAGTAATCAATCTGTGCATGCTCAATAATTAGATCACCTCTAATTACATCATCCAAGGTCACTGTGCTCATTATTCTAAACCTTGTCTATATTTTCTCTAAGGAAACTATTAGAATTACTGCAGTTTGGGGAAACAGATTTTGGGCCACTAGACCATCTGCGCTTCTACTATATGCCTAGTAATAAATTCTTTCTCTCTTTGAAACCTGGTGTCTCAGGAATTGGTTATTGAGTGCATCAGGCAAAAGAATCCATGGCCTTTGTCCGGTAACAGTATGGGGGGAGTTGCAGATCATGGGATAGGGGTTGGCGTATTCAAGGAACATGGCTTGGCTTACTTCCTTGTCCCCATCTCCATCTGTGCGCTCCTGAGGGCTCTGGGCCTCCATTTGGAAAGGGGCGTGTTAGGATGTTTGCACTAGCTGGATGGTCTCTCGTTCTCTACATCTCAATTCTTCAGCTTTTGTAACCAGGGCCTCCCTATGTGGTGTAAAAGACCCTCCCAGATCATTTAGAACCTGGAATCACCATCCCAGTCATTTTCCTGCCCCTTCTCTAGCTGTTTTTTGGAGCAGAGGTGAACTAGATCTTTCCTATTCCACCATCTTCCCAAAACTTTCTTAACTTGCTTTTGTGTTCACTCTAGACGAGTGTCACCTTTTCCCTTCCCTCCTACCTTTTAAATGAGATGCTATCTGATTCATGACTCACTCAATAAAGCTGTGAGATCTTAAATTGCATGAAAAATTTTTCTTTTATTACAATACAATATAATATATGATCCTGGACAGGATCTCACAAGGGAAAAAAAAAGACTCAAAAGGACATTATAGGGACATATGAACAAATTGGAATACAGATGGTAAGCTTTATATCAATGTTAAATTTCTTGAACTTGATAACTGTACTTAGATGGTTGCATAAGTTAATATCTTTGGTCTTAGGAAATGTACACAACAGTATTGAGTTCAAGGAGCATGATGTGTTCAACTCAAGTGTTCAGATAATTAAAAGATTAGATAGATCAATTGGTCAGTCAACAGATAGATCAGTCAATAGATAAATGATAGATAGATTGATAGATAGAATGATGCAACAAATGTGACCAAATGTTGAAGGTGGTGGATCTGGGTATCTGCAGGGTGGGCTGTGGGACGTAGGGGAGGGAAAAGTATATATTGGAGTTCTCTGTTGGGATTAGTATTTTTTTTTGTAACTGTCTAGTAAACTTGAATATATTTCAAAATAAAGTTAAACTAATTCAGTAATTAATTATATTCTCATGGAAGTGGAAAGATAAGGATGCTAATTTACTTAATATTTACATTTTGAAGACATGGCTTCCAGGTCCTCTGGAAAGACAAAACTGGGTTGTAAATACAACAAAGCCTTATTTAGCTTTTTAAAAGATTTATCTACAGCTCAAAAGTGCAGAGAAACAATTTACAGTTACAAGTTTCCTAAAAAATGCTCTAAGAAAAGGGAAGGTCGGTGGGGTGGTGGTGTGAAGTCATGTTCCCTTTATGTGTATATATATTTGATTTGTTCTTACCCTTATAATATACACACAGTGTGTAAAGTACAATAGAAAGACATGACTCTCATCATTTTTATCCCTCTCACATTTTTATCTCCCTTACATTTTTATTACTCTTACTTTTTTATCCCTATACTTCCCAAATCATCCTTCAATGTATCAGTCATTTCTACTGTTATTAATTTTATTTTGTTCCCATCAAATCATTTATATTTTAAAAACTCAAAGGGGGTGTGAGGGTAGTTGAGTGGTAGAATTCTCACCTGCTGTGCGGGAGACCTGAGTTAGATTCCCCACCCATGCACTTCCCAAACAAACAAGCAAACAAACAAATGAAAAACCAGACAAAAATTCAACAAATAGTGCTGCAATAAGGGGATACTCACATGGTAAAAGAATGAAATGTGACCCCTGCTGTACAGCATACAAAGAATAAAAAAAGCTCAAAGAAGCGAAATATATTTATGAACCAAGAAGGCATGTTCCCTGAAGCTGGGTGCCCATCCTGTATGGGTGATAACTGTTGATGGGATGGAGGGTGTGTATGTGTGTGTGTGTGTGTGTGTGTGTGTGTGTGTAGGAAAAAGAGGGGAGTACAGGGAGAGAGAATTCAGTACTACCAACGTTCCATACATATCTGACACTTATTATTATTATAACCCCTATGCTTCTTTTCCTGTATTATTGTCCTTTGTATACTGGATATCTTGTATAGCATAGAGTATATCAGTATCAGTTAGGATTCCACCAGAAAAACAATGAGTAAGATATATGTTAAGAGATTTGAAGCAAGGAATTGGCTTATGCAATGGTTGGAACTGGTCAGGCAATTCTGAAATCTGTAGGACAGCACTTGGGGAAGGCCAGGCTGGAACTCTCAGGCACAAGCTGATGGTGCCTCCACAGGTGGAATTTCTTCCTCAAGGAAGCCTCACTTCTATTTTCAACTGAGTGCATCCAGCTCAACGAAGTTATCTGAGACAATCTCCCCAGTTTAATGTCAACTGATTATAGAGCCTCGTCACATCTATGAAATATGTGTATCCCTGGATGAGTGTTTAACTTGGGAATATCACCTTGCCAAGTTGACACAAAAACTGAAGGTCACAAGTAGTTAGTGTTCAACAAATGATTGAGGGCTTTACTTTCCTTTTTGGTCTTTCACTTTTCAAATGAAAAAATAAAGCATATATAGAAGAGAACCAATCATAAATGCACAACCTAATAAACTGTTATGAAACAAACTGTCTTGCAGTCACAGCCAAGGTCCACAAACAGAGCAGTGCTAGGAAATCCATCTTTACTTACCTGAAATTCATTTCCTGCTTTTCTTTACAGTCTTCCTCTTCCTTATGAGTCCTAGACAATATAGTTTAGCCTTGAGTTTGTTTTTCTTACTTTAAGTAAACAGAATCATACAGTATGTATTTGTGTCTTTCTTCTTTTACCCAATATTATGTTCTTAAAACTCCCCTATCAATTGTTCATTTGTGCCATATGTGTGTTGTATATTATTACACTGTATAAGCATATCAATATTTTCTTTATCCATCCTATGATTGAGGGACAGGACTGTTTTATATCCAGCTATTGACAGTGATAATTTACAAATAAATGAAAAATAAAATAAATATTAAAATAAATATTAAAAAATTAAAAATAACACTATTGAAATATTCTTGTATAAGTATCTTGCAATAGCTAAGCACATATTTCTGAAGGGTATATATGTAGGACTGGAACTGCTGGGTCATGAGACACAGTTATTGTTAATTTTCCCAGATAATGCCTATTTTCCAAAGTGGTTGAACCAGCTGACTCTTCTACCAGCACCTTATCCAAGAAAACATTTGGTTTTGCCACACTTCTAAAATTTTTGCTAATCTGTAGTCCAGAATATATAAAGAACCACAAGACAAAGAACACAGACAACTGAAAAGAAAAATGGGGAGGTGTCTTGAACACACACTTCTCCAGAATATCTACTGATAATATATATAAACATCTACCAATGTGTTTGTAGTAGTCATTCAGGGAAATTTAAATTAAAACCAGAATATCTGTGATTTAAAAATAAGGTAGTACAATGTTGTGAACATAATTAACACCACCGAGTTATATATTTGAGGAGAAATTTGAAACTATATATAGGTTACTAGAATAAAAATTTAGAAAGCAAACCATAGGACTTAGAGCACAAACAGTGAACCCTAATGTAAACTATGGACTAAAGTTAATAAAATTATCATTAAAAAATTTTAAATCAATTGTAACAAAGTTACCACACTAATGCAAGGTATTAAGAATTAGGGGGTGGGAGGGTGTATAGGAATTCTATTTTCTATATGATTTTTCTGTAAACCAACAACTTCTCTAATATATATATATATTTAAACAGGGGAAGGGGTGCAAGTGTTTTCCAGTGGTAGAATTCTCGCCTTCCATGCTAGAGACCTGGGTTCAATTCCCGGCCCATGCATTTCCCCAAAAACAAACAAACAAACAAAAATTCAACAAATGGTGCTGCAAAAACAGGATACTCACATGGAAAAATAATGAAATGTGACCTCACCATACAGCATACAAAAAAATAAAATTATGGGAGGCTGTGGAGTCCCAGAGCCTTGGGCAACCCAACTTTGTCCAATGTGAAGCTCTCCCCACACTGTTTTGTAAAAGAGTTGACGCCTGAAGGCCAGAGAGCTGGGGAAATGAAGGGAAGAAAATCTTAGCATGCCAGAAGCATCGCCCTTGCCTCAAAACTTTGCTCCATATTTCATCCACCTTTGAGCATTTAATACTCACTCATATCTCATTCAGCATATATTCATAAGTATTTACAGAACAGGTATTGTTAGAGGCACTAGAGATGCGACTGCCATTAGAATAAGGTCTCAATTCTTGGGGAGGTTCGTATTCTAACTCGAGAGACAGTGTAAGTGCTATAAATCCCTTCCTGAGAAGTCCCTGATAGATCCCCTTCTTCTGGCTCTGCCCTGCTAAATACAATGCTAAACCCTGGAACTCACTCAAGCAACAACAGAGGACATTTCTGAAAGGCAGTGAAAAGGTGGTGAACTGGTGAGGCCACCCGGCCTGCAGTAACAGCGGCAGGATGATGCAGTCCCCCATCCAAGAGAAGAGGGAGACCGGGACCCCACATGTCCCCACCTCCACCCTAGCAAGGAGTGAGCCTGGGCAGCTCACTGGGGATTGACTGGGAACCTCTTCCCAGCAGAAAACAGCTGCCAGAGGGCCAAGAAGCCAGGGGAAGGGCTTGGCCTAATGTAGGAAGCAATGTCTATTACCCAAAGGCAGGAGAACCTGCCACAAAAATGTCTGGCTGGTTGGTAAGGAAGCCTCTTTGTCCCCATGGGATCCAGTCTCCCTGTCCCCACCATGATACACTGACATGGGTGGTTGGAACTACCCAGTTGGAAAGTCTCTGTCCTCAGGGGCCCCGACCAGATACACTTGGGATGCTGAGGGGCACTTAACACTCAAGCATGCAGCCAGGGACGCCCCTTTGTTCCTGTAGGCAGCAGCCATGTGTTCAACCTAAGAAGGATAACTGCCACCACCACCACCACCAACAACAATAATCACAAAAAAGGAAAAGATTTAAATAGGACCTAGAGTCTCCTGACATAGTAGAAAAACTGCCCAGGATACAACTGAAAATCCCCCATCATATCTAGATGCAGGAAATTTACACCTGAAATGAGAAAAGATAACTATAAATCAGAAGTTGAAATTATCTGATCAGGAATTCAAAGCAGCTATTCTAAAAAGAAAAGCCTCTACAATTACAAATTCTCTTGAAACCTTGAAACAAATGAAAAGAAATAGAAAATCTTGGCAAGAAACAGAAGTTTTTGCAAAGAAACAAATGATCATTATTGTTATATGAATGAAAAATACACTAAAAGAAATTTTAAAACTCAGACAATGGGTGTAAAACTAGAGAGAGATGAAAGAGAATAGACTCAGTGAATGTGGATCAATAGAAATTACTATTTTGAACAAAAGGGAGAAAATAGGCTGAAAAATAAATAAGGACAGAGCCTCAGGGACCTGTGGAACAATGACAAAGCTTTAAAATTCATGTTCTTAGAGTTACAGAAGGAAAGGAGAGAGAGTGGGGCTTAATTTGACAAAAGATGCAAACCTGTCTTTCAAAGCTGAGTGAACCACAAGTATGATAAACCCAGATAAATACATACCAAGACACAGCATATAAATTTATTAAGAATATAGCCAGAGGAAAACAAGCCTTGAAAGTAGTGAGAGAGAAATGATATGTTAGCTATAAGTGAGCATCTATTTGAATGACAGCAATTTCTCATTAAACCATGGAGGCTGGAGAAAGTGACCCAACATTTTTTTCAAGTGCTGAAAGAAAGGAGCAATCAACTCATAAATTCTATATAAGGTGAAACAATCTTTCAGGAATGAAGGGGAAATAAAGACATTCTCAGCAAATGGAAAACTAGAAGAATTTGTTATTAGTAGGCCTACACTGTAAGACTGACCAAAGGAAGTTTTTCAAACAGAAAGGAAATGATAAAAGAAAAAATCTTGGAGCCTAAAAAAAAAAAAAGGGAGAAAGATCAACAAAGCAGAAATATGGGTACATAAAATACACTATCCTATTCTTTATGAAATTTATAAATCATATTCGATGACTGAAATAACTATTATAATCCTAGCTGATACTGAAGACAATGCTATTTAAAAATGGAACGTAAAAGGAACCTAAATGGAAACAAGATTTCCACACTTGGTAGAGTGTTGTTTTCAGTAGACTGTGCTGTCACATATGCATAACGTAATACCCAGAGCTACTACTAAGAAAATTATAAAGAGACATAAATTCAATGACATAAATAAATCAAGATGGAATTCCTGCCAAAAATGTTCAGGTAAATCATAGGAAAGAAAGAAAAGCAGAGGAGTGAGAGACAGGCAAAGCAAATGGGAAACAAAATAAAATGATAGATTAAACACTAAAATATCAAAGATAAAGTTAAGTTAAATGTAAATGGCCTAAGTAAACAAATAAAAAAGAAGAGATTGTTAGATTGGATTAAAAAAATAAAAAATAACCACTACCTAACTATAGAATGTTTAAAAGAAATTTACCTTCATGTGAGTAGATTGAAAGTAACAGGATACAAGAAGAAAAAAAAAAAAAGGCTAAACCATTCAAATATTAATTTAAAAAAAAAGTAGGACTGGTTACATTAATATCTGATAAAGAAGACTTTAGCCTTTAGAGCAAATAATATTACTAGAGACAAAGAGAAACATTACATGATGATAAAAGGAATAATACAGCAGGAAGATATAAAAATCTCAATGTGTAAACTCCAAACAGCAGAATGTCAAAATACATGAAGAGAAAACTGATAGTGCTGGAAACTGATGAACTGTATTCTAGTAGCCTTGATTCTTGAAGATGATTGTATAACTATATAGCTTATACAATGTGACTATGTGATTATGCAAACCTTGTGAATATACAACTACGTGATGATATTGTGAGCCATTGATTGTATACTTTGGATAGACTGTATGTGTGTGAAAATATCTCAAAAATATATAAATTTTAATATTTTTATTGTAAACAACAAATGAATATACAACATTCTTGACATGCTTATAATCAGTGGCTCACAATATCATCACATAGTTGTGTATTCATCACCATCATCATTTTTTGGAACATTTGCATCTCTCCAGCAAAGGAAATAAAAAAGAAAAAACTCATACATGCCATACACCTTACCCCTCCCTTCCATTGAACTCTAGTATTTCAATCTACTCAATTTATTTTAATCTTTGTTCCCCCATTTTCATTTCTTATCCATATTTTTTACAACTCTGTCCATACCTTAGCTAAAAGGTGTGTCAGACACAAGGTTTTCACAATCACAGAGTCACATTGTAAAAACCATATCATTATACAACCATCTTCAAGAAATACGGCTGCTGGAACACAGCTCTACAGTTTCAGGTACTTTCCTCTAGCCACTCTAGTACACCATAAACTAAAAAGGCATTATCTATATAATATGTAAGAATTACCTCCAGGAAAACCTCTTGACTCTGTTTGAAATCTCTCAGCTACTGACACTTTATTTTGTCTCATTTCTCTCTTCCCACTTTTAGTCAAGAAGGTTTTCTCAATCCCTTATGCTGAGTCCCAGCTCATTCTTGGATTTTGGTCCCATGTTGTCAGGGAGGTTTACATCCCCTGGGAGTCATGTCCCATGTAGAGAGGGGGAGGGCAGTGAGTTTGCTTGCCATGTAGGCTACAAGAGAGAGAGAGGCCACATCTGAGCAACAAAAGAGGTTCTCTGGGGGTGACTCTTAGACTTAATTTTAAGTAGGCTTATCCTATCCTTTGCAGGGGTAAGTTTCATAGGGGCAAATGGGGCTCGGCCTATTGATTTGGTTGTCCCCACTGCTTGCGAGACTATTAGGAATTCACCAAATGGGGAAGCTGAATTTTTCCCTCTTTCTCCCCATTCCCCCAAGGGGACTTTACAAATACTTGTTTATTCACTGTTCAAATCACACTGGGACTCACAGGACATCACACTAACCTGGACAAACCAACAAAATCTCATGCCCTATTCAAGGTTCCATGTACTTATGGTGTTCAGTTAAACTGTCCATATAAGTTAAATTAGGAAATGCATTAGTGAAAATATAAATTTTGTACCAAATAAACATTTCTTGCTTTAGTCTCACACAGAAGTTGAAGTTTTTAAAATATGAATGACCATCTATTTTCAACACAGAGCAATACTGACATTCTTTTATTCTTCCTAATGCAAAAATATTTTTTAACTTATACATTTAATCACTATCATTGTACACTGTAGGTGTTCCTAGATTATACCATCTCAGTCTTTATCGTCTATCTTTCCTTCTGGTTTCATATGTGCTCCCAGGCCATCTTCCTCTATTATTCTCACATTCAGTTTCATTCAGTGTTATTTACATTATTGTGCTACAAACAGGTACTATTGTATTATCTATTCATAAATTTTTACAATCAGTCCTGTTGTACAATCTGTGTCCCTTCATCTCCAATTACCCAATCTCTACCCTATTTCTATCTCCTGATAACCTGTGTTCTTAACTGAAATTCTCCAAGTTCACTAATTAATGTTAGTTCATATCAATGAGACCATACAGTATTTGTCCTTTTGTTTTTGGCTAATTTCAATCAGCATAACATCCTCAAGGACCCATCCATGTTGTTACATGTTTCATAGCTTTATTCTGTCTTGCAGTTGTATAATATTCCAACATATGTATATACCACAGCTTGTTTAGCCACTCATCTGTTAATGGACATTTGGGCCATTTCCATTTCTTGGCAACTGTAAATAATGCTGCTATAAACATTGATGTGGAAATGTCTGTTTGTGTCCTTGCCCTCATGTCCTGTGAGTAGACACCTAGCAATGGTATTGCCGGATCATATGGCAATTCTATACTTAGCTTTCTGAGGAACTGCCAAACTGCCTTCCACAGCAGTTGTACCATTTTACATTCCTATCAACAGTGGATAAGTGTGCCTCTTTCTCCACCTCCTCTCTAGCACTTGTCATTTTTTGTTTTTTTTTGATAACAGCCATTCTAGTGGGTATGAGATGATATCTCATTGTGGTTTTGATTTGCATTTCCCTACTAGCCAGTGAAGTTGAGCATCTTTTCATGTGCCTTTTAGCCATTTGTATTTCCTCTTCTGAGAAGCGTCTGTTCATGTTGTTTGCCCATTTTTTTTTTTTTTAAACATGGGCAGGCACCAGGAATCAAACCTGGTTCTCCAGCATGGCAGGGGAGAATTCTGCCACTGAGCCACTGTGGCCCACCCCTTTTGCCCATTTTTTAATTGGTTTGTCTTTTTGTTGTTGAATTGAACAATCTCTTTATACATTCTGAATACTAGACCCTTATCTGATATGTGGCTTCCAAATATTGTCTCCCATTGCATAGGCTGCCTTTTTACTCTCTTGACAATGTTCACTGATGCATAAAAGTGTTTAATTTTGAGGAGTTCCCATTTATCTGTTTCTTTCTTCAGTCCTCATGCTTTGGATGTAAGATCTAGGAAACCACCTCTTACTACAAGTTTTATAAGATATTTCCCTACATTTTCTTCTAAAAGTTTTATGGTCTTAGCTCTAATGTTTAGGTCTTTGATCCATTTTGAGTTAATTTTTGTATAGGGTGTGAGATATGGATCGTCTTTCATTCTTTTGCATATGGGTATCCAGTTCTTCAAGCACCATTTATTGAAGAGACTGCTCTGTCCCAGGTGAGTTGGCTTTACTGCCTTGTCAAAGATCAATTGTCCACAGATGAGATGGTCTATATCTGAACACTCTACTCAATTCCATTGAATATTTACCCTTATGTCAGTATCATGCTGTTTTGACTACTGTAGCATCATAATACACCTTAAAATCAGGTAGTGTGAGAACTCTACTTTATTTTTCTTTCTCAGGATTGTATAACTATATAGCTTTTAGAATGTGACTGTGTGATTGTGAAAACCTTGTGAATACATAACTAAGTGATAATATTGTGAGCCATTGATTGTGTACTTTGGATAGACTGTATGTGTGTGAAGATATCTCAATAAAAATATATATTTTTAATGCAGCCTGAAAAAAACCTCTCTCTCAGAATATGACAGAGGTAGACTGAAAATATGCCAGGTTGTAGAAGATCTGAACAATAAAATCAACCAAGAAGATCTAATTGACACATAGAGAACACAGCATCCAATGATGTTGGAGGACACCTTTTTTTGAATGCTCATGAACTATCCTTCATAATAGATCATATTCTGGACCATAAAACCAACCTCAACAAATTTAAAAGAATTGAAACCATACAGAGCATGTTCTATGAACATAATGAATCAGATTAGTAATCAATAACAGAAAGGCAGCAGGGAAATTTCTAAGCACATGGAGACTAACCAACATACTCCTAAATAACCTATGGGTCAAAGAAGAATTCTCAAAGTAAGTGAAAAAAAATATATCTGAACAAAAATGAAAGCATAATATATCCAAATATATGATATTCAGCTAATGCACTGCTTAGAGGGAAATTTTTAGCACTAAGTGCTTAAATGAGGAAAAACCTCAAATCAATAGTCTGAGTTTCCAACTCAAGAACCCAGAAAAACAAGGGCAAAATAAGCTCCAGTGCAGCGGACATAATGACCAGAGCGGAGACCAATAAATTGAAAATAGGAAACAATGAGAAAATAAATGAAACAAAAAGCTGGTTCTTCAAAAAGTGTATAAAATGAATAAAGTCTTAGCAATACTGATAAGAATAAAAAGAGAGAAGACATGAATCACCAACCTCAGGAATGAAATAGGGGACTGTATTAGTTAGGGTTCTCTAGAGAAACAGAATCAACAGGGAACACTCACAAATATAAAATTTATCAAAGTGTCTCACGTGACCATGGGAATGCAGAGTCCAAAATCCGCAGGGCAGGCTGTGAAGCCAACGATTC
>PVIY010058049.1:0-12615 GCA_004026745.1 Myrmecophaga tridactyla | reverse complement strand
GAAATGGTAGATTCAATAAATGATTTTACAGTAATAACTTTGTTAACAGACTAAACTCACCAATTAAAAGATACAGATTGGCAGAATGGATTAAGAAATCCATCTCCATCTATAGACTGCTTATAAGAGACTCATCTTAGACCAAAAGATACAAATAGATTGAAAGTGAAAGGATGGAAAAAGATGTTCCATGCTAACTGTAAACAAAAGAAAGCAGGAGTAGCTATACTGATATCATTCAAAATAGACTTTAAATATAAAAGTGTTACTTGTCTTGTTAAATGACAAGAAGAAATAACAATCATAAATGTTTATGCTCCTAGTCAAAGAGCTCCAAAGTAAATGAGGAAAACGTTGGCAAAGATGAGGGGAGCAGGAGACGTTTCAACAATAATAGTGGGAGACTTAAATATATCACCCTCCACTATAGATAGAACAACTAGACAGAGAATCAATAAGACAATGGAGAAATTAAACAATTTTGATGAATAAATTATACCTAATACATATATAGATCATTACACCTCAAAACACTAGGATATACAAACTTTTTTAGTGCTCATGCATGCTCTCCAGGATTGTTTCATATGCTGGGACACAAAAGAGGTCTTTATAAATTTAAAACAGTGAAATTATTCAAAGCACTTTTTCTGATCACAACAGAATGAAGCTGGATATCAATAACCACCAAAGAACCAGAACATTCACAAATATGTGGAGATTAAATAGCCCACATTTAAGCAATCAGTGGGTCAAAGAATAAATTGCTAGAGAAAGTGGCATATATTTGGAGATGGATGAAAATGAGAATATGACATATCAGAACTTATGGGTTGTGGCAAAAGCAGTGTTGAGAGGGAAATTTATTTCCCTAAATGCCTATGTGAAAAAAGAAGAAAAGGCAAAAATTGAAGAATTAACTACTCACCTGGAGGAACTAGAGAAAGAACAGCAAACTAATGGCAAAGCAAATAGAAGAAGAAAAATAAAAAGTGAAAGCATAAATAAATGAATTGGAGAACAAAACAATAGTAGAAAGAATCAATAAAACCAAAAGTTGATTCTTTGACAAAATCAAAGAAATTGATGGGCCACTACCTATGCTGACAAAGAAAAAAGGATACAAATAAATAAAATCAGAAATGAGGGGGGTCACTACCACAGATCCCAAAGAAATAAAGAAAAACCACAAGAGAATATTATGAACATCTATATACCAACAAACTAGACAACTTAGCTGAAATGAAAAAATTCCTAGAAATACACAAAACTGACTCAAGAAAAAATAGATGACCACAACAAACTAATCACAAGTAAAGAGATTCAGTGAGGCATCAAAAATCTTCCTACAAAGAAAAGCCCAGGGCCAGACGGCTTCACAGGAGAATTTTATCGAACAGTCCAAAAAGAACTTACACCAATGCTGCTCAAAATCTTTTTAAAAAATTGAGGTAAAAAAGGAACACTACTTAACTCATTTTATGAAGCTAACAACACTCTAATACCAAAACTGGATGAAGATGCTACAAGAAAAGAAAAATGCAGGTTAATCTCCCTAATGAAAACAGATGCAAAAATTCTCACAAAAGACCAGCAAATTGAATCCAATGACACATTAAAATAATCATGCACTACAATCAAGTAGGGTTTATACCAGGAATGCAAGGGTGATCAACACAAGAAAATCAGTTAATGTAATACAGCACATTAATATGTCAAAAGGGAAAAATCACATTATCACCTTGACTGATGCTGAAAAAGCATTTGACAAAATTCAGCATCTTTTTCTGATAAAAACACTTCAAAATGTAGGAATTGAAGGAAACTTCCTCAAAATGATCAAAGACATATATGAAAAACCTATAGCCAGCATTGAACTCAATGGTAAGAGATTGAAAGCCTTCCCCCTAAAATCAGGAAGGAGATAAGTATGCCCTCTTCACCATTATTATTCAACATTGTACTACCAAGTTCTAGCTAAAGCAATCAGGCAGGAAAAAGACATCCAAATCAAAAGCTACTTGAGCTAATAAGCAAATTCAACAAAGTGGCAGAATACAAGATTAATGTGCAAGAATCTGTACTGTTTCTACAAACAAACAAATAAGCCAGACACAAAAAAGATAGATACTGTATGATTTTGCTATTATAACCTTGCTAAAAGTAAACTCAGAGGCTTCTAATTTAGAGTACAGGGGATCTAGAGATACACAAAAGCTAGAAATAGGTGAATATTAGCCAATGAGATTGAACTTAAATGTAAGAATAGATAGCCATACAGGCAATTAATTATGGGTTTGTAAGTAATATTGCCCTATTGAAAGTGAACATGTTTTCAAGGGGTTGGGTAGAGGAACACATCCCAACAATTAACACTATAAATACAAATAAGTTTTTGTATGAAACACTTCAAAGATATGAATCTTGACAAGGAATCAAGATTTAGATATAAGAATAGAGCCAATCTGCTTGGGACTAAGGTAAATTAGAATACACGGTTAAGAATGACATTGTCTGTGTTTTAGAATTTCACCTACTGTATGAGACCAAAGGAAGAGAGGTTTATTTTGTCCAGAACTTAAATTTTCTGTAGCGCATAATCTAACTCAACCTATCTGGATAGATCATTTAAACAACCCAAACACATGGAGGCCAGAATGGGAATGAGGGCTTGTAACTCTGTACAGTTTAAATGTAATATCTGGATCCATCTCAGAGTATTTTGGGCAGATAATTTAAAAGTACTGGCAAAGTCCCTTGAAAGACTGGAGAAAAACTATGGAACTATTAAACTTTACTACCTGGCAAAGCCCTGATACTGTCTTAAACATTAGGGACTCCCAAGTAATTAGACCAAACGCTTGCTGTTTTGGCTTGCTCTTATGAAATTACTTCTGTAGTGGAGAAGCTAAACCTACCTATAGTTATGCCTAAGTGTTATTTCCAGATTACCTCTTTTGTTGCACAGATGTGGCCTCCCTCGAAATGACATCCAGGGAAGAAAGTCTACCTGGCAACATGGGATAAGACTCCCAGGGATGAGCCTGACCCTGGCATCATGGAATTGATAGCACCTTCCTGACCAAAAGGGGGAAAAGAATGTAACAAAATAAGATATCAGTGTCTATGAGAGTTCAAATAGAGTCGAGAGGTTCTGGAAGCTAGATATTGCTAATTATCACAGTTTGCCAATCCCCAACCCACACCATTCCTGTTAACCCTAAAGAACACCCAGGGCTGTACTTGAGATTCTACAAAAGTTTCATGCACTGATATTACTGTGCAGAAACCTACAACCTCCAGATGGTTCCTAGGCTAGATAAGTCCTAAAACCCAGAGGGACCAGTTTCTCTGAGAACATTAACTAATTCCATCTCCCTACCGCATACTGTCAATACCCCTTTCCAACATGAAAAAATTAGAATGGGATTACCCCAAATACCCCCAAAGATTGTGAGAAGAATCAAAGGAGAAGGAGGTATTTTAATAGAGAAGACAGGATTTAACCAATGAATATGACTGCTGAATCATTCTATTGATATTTCTTTTAGTCTCCAGTGTCTTGAAGCAGCTAGAAGGAAAAACCTGAAATCCTGGAACTGTAACCCATACCAAACTCTGAAATCTGTTCTATAATTACTTCAAAATTTATTGCTTTTTTGTATATATGTTATATTTCACAATAAAAATTTTAAAGTCTTAGATTTATTACTGAAAATTTCTGTGTAATTCTATCAATGCCAATAAACAAAGTGTATTACTAATTTCAGAATTCTTAAGGATTCTCTTCCACCTATTTCTGCAGTAATTCATATAACTACAGAATGTTGGGATTAGTATACAGAGTCCATAACAAATATAAACATGCCCTAGCAATGAAACAGGATTTGAATTTTCAGCTAAAATAACTTTGATTTAATTATAATGACATTTATGGAATCAAGGAAAAATTAGAGAAAAAGCAAGCACAAGGGAGTGTGAAGTTTACTGAAAAGTGGTAGTAAACAAATATTTCAAATAAATTCTTATAAAAGCCTTATCTAATATAACCAAGGTGTGAATAATCCATAAGGAGTTTAATAATTCCCTGATATAGTGATAAATTCTAATATCCACATAAGATGATAGTTCACTTTCAGCATTAATAGACAGATAGATGCTCTGAAAATAAAAAGTATAAATGTCAGTGAATCATATCTTCTAAAATTTCTTCTATTTTGGGCAACCTTGAAAATCTCCTAAAATCAACTGTCTTTTCTTTGAAGTTTGCGCTTCAGCATCATGACAGAAGAAAATCTGCTATCTATATTCCTCTTAAGTTTCTTAAAATATGTTATTTTCCAAAGCATAATGATATATCATCATGCCACAACTACCTAATGGATAAGACAAGTAGATACTTACTTGTCCGGTAAGACTTGTTAAAATATATTATTTCTTATATGAATAACTGGAAAACAGTGTCTATGAAAAGACATTATTTAGAATGAAAAATATTTAAATTGGCTTACACAGAGATTTCCAAAATAATGGTGTCCTTTCTGTCTAATTTTTTTTTTACTATGCCCCAGTCCAAAATAAATATCTACTTGTCCTATCCATTAAGTAATTAGGTTTGAGAAATTTATTAATCATTTATAGCTTAACACTTTGGTAGTCATTTTAAAAGCTAACATCCACAAATTGAAAAAAAAGTTGTTTCCATTCATAAATAACCATAATTACTTACTAATGGCATATGTGCACCTGTTTGTCATCATATTGTTTCTCAAATCCTAAAATCAGATTGGACTTTACCTCCTCCCCATAGTCTGTTTCATGTTGATTTTTCTTATGATAGTTGCTTTTTACCATAATAACTGTCAAAAATCTAGCTTTGCAAAAATAGGATATCATTAAAAGCAATGTAACTCAATCTAACTTTGAAATTGTGAATTGACTCAAGCAAATACTTCAGAATGTACAACAAATGCTGTGTTTCTCTTGAACCTCATTGGAACATAGTCTGGGACCCACAGGGCTAAACAATAATATAACCACAATCTCAATAATCAAACTCAGTGTCAGGACTCTAATGATCTCAAATAATCACTGGTTTCTAAAAGATTAATTTTCAACAGTAGAAAATGAACAAAAACAAAATAAAAATCATTAAGTTTCAAAGACATTTTGAGTGCCAGACTTATGCAAAGCAAGTGTGCTAGACACTAGGGCTACAGCTGGGAACCAGGCAGAAAAAGTCACTGCCCTCCTTGAACTTACATTTGAACAGGATAAATGAACACAAAATATCTAAATGAATAATGATTCTGTATTTTTATTTGTGATATACACCACCCAAGAGACAGAAAAATAGGACAGGATACACTGAGAATGAATGAAGGGTAGAGGGAACCAAGTCATTTTAGGGGATGAGAAGCCTTCCTTAAGGAAATGACATTTGCAGCAAGCTCTAAATCAATGGACCTTAACTAGGGGCAAGTTTGCTCCCCAACAGATATGGAACATAATCTGGAAGCATTTTTGATTGTCTGATATGCGAGGTGCTCCTGCCACTGTTGTGAGTAGAGAACAGTGATGCTGCTAAACATTCTACAATGTGAAGGGAAACCCTCACTCCCCACAACTGAAAATTGTCCCACCCAAAGCATGAATAGTGCTGAGGTTGAGAAATCATATTCTAAAATATTAGAAAAAACTAAATAGTTGATCGTGTGAGGTCTACGGGTTCTTAATGGGTTGGAAGGGGAGGAGGAAAGGCAGAGCAGACAGCATATGCAAAGGCTCGTAAGTGTTAAGAGCATGACATACAACAAACCAGAAGAGAGCTAATGTAGGTGGATGCTAATGTATAAGAGTGGCAACAATTCTCAAATTCATTCAGGTAGGTTAGAAGGAAAATGCATTCAAAATGGAGATAATTCCTGTGTGGACCATAGAGTAAAAGGAAGAGTAGGGGCTGTGATTTTAATAATCTGGGTAAATACCAGGTTGTATATAACATTCAACTTTTCCCTCTGCTAAGAAAATATGACATAACATAAGAATGTAAGTGATCTACCCAAGGCCTGCACAGTCATTCATTGCCATACCAGGGCTTATGTTGGCCACTGAGTAGCTGTAAGATTCTGCTAGTTGGACAAGCATGGTCTAGTTAAACAAAAATCTGAAGGGGTAAAGAGAGGGATACATTTTATAATCAGAGATCTTTTCATCCCTTAGGTCTCATTGTAAATGATTATTTCCATTACTCTTAGCAATCATTTTTTTCCTTAGCAATGATATTTTATTGTCACCCAGAATAAAATTAAGATAGTTACAGCATTTTTCATGTTATGCAATTTAATGATCAGTAAGTTCGCAACAATCAATGAGGACAGAAATAATGGCTTACTGCTTGAATAATAATCTTAGGTAAAACAGATGGTAAACACTTAATCTATACCATAATCCTATATTATAATCTATAGACCATCAGA
Organism: Myrmecophaga tridactyla; assembly: GCA_004026745.1. Taxonomy (NCBI): domain Eukaryota; kingdom Metazoa; phylum Chordata; class Mammalia; order Pilosa; family Myrmecophagidae; genus Myrmecophaga; species Myrmecophaga tridactyla. The sequence continues at coordinate 6,136 of PVIY010058049.1, read as the reverse complement.
CAGAGGCTATAATAAAGAACATATACTTTTAAAATGTTTTCACCTCATATTAGCAGCTGTACAAGAGAGGAGAGAAAGAGAATGAAATATCCTATGTATGAAACTCTGGTTTGCATGTGCTGGATTCAGAGCTAAATATTTTCACTTGTTTATATTCAACCACCCAAAATGTACCCATTTTAAGGAAGAGAAAACTGATGATGTGTGGAAAATTCACATGCCCAGGTTCAGCATCTAGAAGCTAGGCAAGGTTTCATTCTGGATGGTTCCCAATACCTAAGCTCCTACCACATCACAACTTACCTTCAGGAGGAAAAAAAAGCAACAAAGAAAAGAAAAAAAGAATTAACTCTCTCTTCTTTGTAACTGATCCCTCTGTGTTCTAGCCCCTAGAACTCTCTGGCACCCTAATAAGAGTGCCTACTTACTCCAAATCATCTGTTCTTCCTCTTATAGGGACAGCCTATTTCATTTTGTGCCCCAGGAGATGATCAACTTCTACATAAGACAGCCCTGTCTCAGAACCTCCAGAAAACCAAGAGGAAAGCAGAAAAGCAAAGTAGTTCAAGTGAAGGAAAATCCATGTTAGTAAGAAGTACTACTACCAGCAGCACATGAATAGGACAAAATCACATGAATAAGGCAAAAACTGGAGGGCCACATAGAAGAAATCCAATGGTATTACTCCTCTGCATCACATGCGTTTCCAAATCCCATTAAGTAGCCAGAGGCAAGAGACTAGATTCACTCTGGTAGCAGCATATAAACAAATTAAACCAGGGCACTCTAACAAATTTAAGTTTTTAATAACTAGGTAAAGTTTTCACAAAATTGATTGTCAGAAATGTGAATACTAAAAAAAAGATAACTATCCTACTGTGAGTGTTTCTCACCATATTATTTCATTCTATCTTCACAGAAGTTCAGCAAAACCATTGGAATCATCTCATTTTACAGATGAAATAACAGAAGGTTGGATAAATTATGTTACTAGTCTGTGCAGACAATTCATGGCATAATGGAGGTTTCTCTGTATTTTCCAGCAAAATTTTCCAGCACCACATGAATAGGACAAAATCACATGAATTTTGCAAGGCATCTTCTCCCCTTTCTCTTGGTGAAACAGCTTAAATCTTCCAAGTCCTCTCAATTGTTCTGGAATTTACTTGGTACTTTTTCAAGTCAATATACAAACATACTGTAATAACCAATGAGAAATGTTCTTATCTGCCTTCACTGAAAATCTGCTTCCCCTTTCCAGTACTATTTTCCTTTCTGTTGGTCATATTGAGTAGAATGCCCTGTGCATCACTTGACAGTTTATATATGAGACCTTATTTATTTCTCCCAACAACCACCAAAGGTAAGTGATAATATAAATTCTGTCACACAAACAGGAAACCAAGTTCCCAAGAGGTGAACTAGCTTTGCTATTTTGTAATTAAATGACTATCAAGTCTTTCCATGTCTAATCCAGGACTTATTTCAACTGCCTCTCTAATTTCAACCAGACCAATGTCTTGGCCCAATGTCCAGGGACTTGTGGCAAATAGTACCACAGGTTACTAATCTCTTAGTTATTAATACTTCAGATCCATAACTGGTAAGACTGAACGCTTCTAAATGTCTCTCCCCATAGAGAAACCTCATTACAATGATAAACTCCTTTATCAATACAACTTACTATTTGATAAGTAACATTAAAGGCATTTTTTTCCTCACACTGAGTCAGATCAGAAACTTTCAAAACAATTTCATCAGATGTTTTTAGCTTTCTATCACTGCTGATATTCGTTTTCTAAAAAATTACCACAAACATAGAGGCTTAAATGAATGCAAAATTATCATCTAAGGGTTCTGGAGGTCAGAAGTTTGAAATGGGTAGGTCATGATTAAGATCAATGTGTTGGCAGAGCCGAGTTTCTTCTAGAGATGATTCTAGGTGTGAATCTGATCCTTGCCCTTTCCAGACTCTAGAGGTTTACTACATTCCTTGGCTTGTGGACACATTAATATAGCTTCTGCTTTCATCATCACATCTCCTTCTCTGAGCCACCTGCCTCCCTCTGCCCCTTACAAGGATGCTTGTTTACATGGGGCCCACCTGGATAATCCAGGGTTCTCCCCATTTGAAGATGCTAACTTAATCACACCTACTAAGTCCCTTTTGCACTATTAGGTAATATATTCACAGGTCCCATGAACAAAATGTAAATATCTTTGGGGAGCCAATATTTGGCCTATCACAAAAAACAAAAATAAATAACTTCTAAATTTTTAAAAAGCAATTATGATAAATAATCACATTTCAAATAATTTTCACAAGATCTGATATAACCATTTTCAGAAGTTAAAAATAAAAACTAATCTGGTTCATATGTATTTTGGTAAAAGACTAAAATTGCTCCTTTTAAAGTATAGCATAAGATATAGTTAGCTTTTTGTTGAACATGTATGGGTGTCCTAGAAGGCATAATAAAATAAGAAAAAATAAAAGACATATAGAAATAGGAAGATTCAAAATTATGAAGATGGAAAGTTCGACAAATAAATCTAAAAGTTCAGGATAAGTCCAATCATCATTCCAATATTTTTCTAGAACTTGAAAAGCTTATCCAAAAATGCACATGGAGGATCAAAGGACCAAAAATAACCAAGGAAGTTTGAATAATAATGATGGTACTTGGCCCACAAGATATTATGACTTAATTGCAAAACTCCACTAATTAAAATAGTGAGGTATTGGTCCAGGGATAGACAGGTAGACCTCTCATATGAGGTAAAGGCCTAAAGGATGCAAGAATAAACCTAAACTCATGAAGATAAAAGTAGTATTGTAGGTTAGTGTAGATAATACAGACTATTTCTTCTAGAGAGCTGGACTATTCATATGGAAAAAGATGGAGTTAAATCATTACATCACAAATGTAGAAAAATGAATTTAAAAAAGATTACAGACTGAAAAGTGAAAAGTAAACCCTCACAACATTTAGAAAATAGAAAGACCCTCCTTATAGCATTAAGAACAGATTCCTTAAACAAAAGGAAACAACTAATTTTAGAGAAAAAGATCAATAAACTGAAAGCAACTATATGACCTAAAACTCTGATATAAATACATAAAGAAAAGTCAGAAACTGGGAGAAAATAATTATAAAACACATAAACCATAAAAGAGATATCCAAACTAATCAAAGAAACCCTACTAATCAATGTTATGGATCACTGAATTTAAATCGAACTATAAATTACACATAAAAATGCTCAACTTCACTAGAATGAGGGAAATGCAAATTAAAACAATGGCAGGATATTTAACAGCCATTAGATTAGCCAAAATTTTTAAAGGTCTTACAAAACCATGTGTTGTTTAAGATGCATTGGTTATAGAATTCATGAATAGTTGATAAGATTGTAAATTAGAATAATCACTAAGGAGAACAATTTGACAATATGGTACAGTACCTAGAAAATCTGATGATGTGTTATATTCCTTACCACCTGGCACTTCTTTTAAGTTAGAAAACTTGCAAAACACTGTCACATCTTAACAAACTTTTATAATGATATTCAGTAAAGCAAGCCTTGTAGTACTTAGAATTGGAAACAAATGATACATTAATAAACAAGAGTGAAAGAACAGTTTATTCATACCACAGGTAGAATATTTAACTGTTAAAATGCATAACTTAAATATTAGTTTTCAAAATATTTGGTCATATTTAAAAAAACAAATTATTACATGATTTACATACATTTACAAAATGACTGAACAATCAATATCATATATTTTTATGGATACTAAGAATGTGATAAAATTTTAAAAATCTGTGCATAGTATTGTTATATGTCATTTAAGAATATTAATTTCCTTGGTAGAAGAAAGAAGTGTAAAAAAAGGACTGTTAGGACTTAATGAGATTGTAAATATATATACACATATACAAAGTCATTTCTTTTTAAAACAGGAATTCTGGAGTAAATATTTCAAAAATATTCATTTGGATACATAGATATGTGTCTGTGATTTCATAAGTTTGAAATATTAAAAAATTAAATGGAGTTAAAATCAATATGAAGAAGGCCTTTTATGTATACAGCAAAAAGAACCAGCGCAGACAACAAATAAATGGGCTTCTTGAGCCATGTGAATATCACAGAGTACAACTTCCTTCTGGTGCATCTGAAAGTCATTCTCAGCCCAATCTCTAGTCTAAGGTACCAGTACCAGTATACAAAGGACTAAGAATTGACTTCAGTGTCCCAACTATCGGAGTTTGTTCTAAAGTGTGATCTAATTTCACACACAACTGGGCTTTAGATCAGGAAGTCTTGTTCTGGGTTGGCTGCAGACACAAGCATTATAAAGATGGCATTTAATAAAATAAGTAGAAGCACCATCTGTTCCTGAGTCAGCAAAACCAGAAAATTCCTTACCAGCATTTTCTTTCTTTGCTTATGAGACTTGTTTTTCTGTTGTCAGAGGCCCATAAGGGCAACCCAAGAATCTAATCAACAGTGTAAACTGTAAACTTGAAATCACCAAGCATAATGCCCTAAAGAAAAAACTAAAAAAGAGCTATCAAAATATTTCAGAAACACTATTTTTCTTATAACTGAGTCCCCAACTGGTTAAACTGTCCTGCTGTATATTCAGCTACTGTTTAATCCAATAAAGTTATCAGTATTTGCTTCAAGCCATCAAAACAAGCTTTCTCCCTTAACATGATGTCCAAGACTGTATGGAAATCAAACAATAGTATACCAACATCCTTGATTAAGTATAATTTTTATATTAGTTTGCTGTGTGCTTTTATGTTTTCAGTAATATTTAATTGCATTTAATCTACAACTTCTTTGGAATTCAGTATTTAGATAAATTCTGAACAAGAACAGGTTGTTGACCACATGACAGCCTCACCACCCTGAAAGCAATTCTAGCTCTGGACTTCTGTGCTTTTCCCCATGAATAAGCCCTGCAAATGCACTCAGATAAAATGTAGGGAATAATAGTTAAGAGACTCTAGTGCCAAGAGATTCAGAAAGTGCCTGAAATGAAGGAATCTTAATTAACCAAGGAAATGTTCAGTAAATTTTAAAAGCTGAGTGTTTCTTCAACATTAGGCATAGACTTCTTAAAGATGCCACCAAAATCAGAGATTAAAACTAAGTTTACACATTAGAGTGAAGTATCCAATTCTTATTTCTGCTTCCTACTTTTTACTTAGATCTCTTGTGAAGAAAAAAGCCAAACTGGGTACCCATAAAAGGTGAGATATGAACAGGAATTTAAAGAGGGGACAACAGGAAAAGAGGTTGCATGGTTGAATTAAATAGTATTTGAAGTTTTTGTATCTACTTTTGATAATCTAGCAGCACTAGTTCTGATAAGGGCACATTCTGAACCAACCATTTAAATATGAGGGCTTCCTCTCCAAAATATCTACTTCTCTTGTTATACTTATCTACTGCTCATAAATACAAAATAAGTGGCTCTCCTTAGTTGCATGTCTAGAAAAAGCCAAAAAACAAAAAAGGAATTGAAAGAAAATTCTGTTGCATTCAAATATGTCCTGATTTATAATCTTGATTTATGTCATTTTATCCAGTAATAATTACCAGCCAATCTGAAAAATCCATACTTGCTGTGAAAATATTTATATAAAAGTCTGATGTTTAAGTGTCTTTTTATTAAGTTCATTTTAATGCATTTCTAATGGCCTATTAAATTATCATCATTCCTAATTTCTAACCCATTATACTTATAAAGTTGTAGGATCCCAGAGATGTTATGTTCTATAATTTTCCCATGATACTATAGTTCCCTAAGGTGAATTTGAGTCAAAAATCCTCCCATATAAATCTTGTGCGCTTTCTACTATACATTTTCTAGGGGTAAAATGCACAACTTAATTTTTTCCTAAATATTAAAATTAACCTAAAAAGAAAGGGTTTTCTTCTCTTATACCATACTTCAAAAAATGCTTAACTGGCTTATGAAAAAATAATTACTTATAGCACTAGTTTTACAGAAACCTTATATATATTTCCCATATATAAAGTATGAATTCATTTGATGTTCACTGAATTATAAAACTTGGGTCACAATTATGCTAGTGGGCATTAGAGCTTAAGT
>PVIY010058048.1:0-12662 GCA_004026745.1 Myrmecophaga tridactyla | reverse complement strand
ATACACCATGACCAACTAGGATTCATCCCAGGTATGCAAAGATGGTTCAAGTAAGAAAATCAATTAATGCAATACACCATATCAACAAATCAAAGCAGAAAAACCACATGATCATCTCGATTGATGCAGAAAAGGCATTTAACATAATTCAACACTGTTTCTTTATGAAAACAGTTCAAAGGATAGGAATAGACGGGAACTTCCTCGACATAATAAAAGGAATATATTAAAAACCCACAGCTAACATCATCCTCAATGGGCAAAAACTGAAAACTTTCCCCCTAAGGTCAGGAACAAGACAAGGATGCCCACTGCCATCATTGTTATTCAACATTGTTTTGGAAGTTCTAGCCAGAGCAATTAGATAAGAAAAAGAAATACAAGGCATCAAAATTGGAAAGGAAGAAGTAAAACTCTCACTGTTTGCAGATGATATGATATTATATGTCAAAAACCCTGAAAACTCTACAGCAAAACTACTAGAGTTAATAAATGAGTACAGCAGAGTGGCAGGTTACAAGATCAACACTCAAAAATCTGTAGTGTTTCTACACACTAGTAATGAACAATCTGAGGGGGAAATCAAGAAAAAAAATCCGTTTACAATTGCAACCAAAAGAATAAAATATTTAGGAATAAATTTAACTAAGGATACAAAAGACCTATACAAATAAAACTACAAAAAATTGTTAAAAGAAATCACAGAAGACCTAAATAAATGGAAGGGCATACTGTGTTCATGGAATGGAAGACTAAATATAGTTAAGATGTCAATTCTACCTAAATTGATTTACAGAGTCAATGCAATACCAATTAAAATCCAAAAAACTTACTTTTCAGAAATAGAAAAAACAGCAACCAAAATTATCTGGAAGGGCAGTGTGCCTCGAATAGCTAAAAATATCCTGAGAAAGAAAAATGAAGTTGGAGGTCTCACGCTACCTGACTTTAAGTCGTAGTATGAAGCTGCAGTGGCCAAAAACAGCATGGTACTGGCATAAAGATAGATATACTAACCAGTAGAATTGAATCCTGTGTTCAGATATAGAGTCTCTTATCTATGGACAATTGATCTTTGATAAGTCAAGCCAACTCATCTGGTACAAAACAGTCTTTTCAATAAATAGTGCCTAGAGAATGGATATTCACATGCAAAAGAATGAAAGAGGATCCATATCTCATACCCTATACAAAAATTAACTCAAAATGGATCAAAGTCCTAAACATTAGATCTAAGACCATAAAACTCTTAGAAGAAAATGTAGGGAAATATCTTATAAATCTTATAATAAGAAGCAGTTTCCTAGACCTTACACCCAAAGCATGAGCATTGAAGAAAGAAAGAAAGAAATGGGAACTCCTCATTTACACTTTTGTGTATCAAAGAACTTCATCAAGAAAATAAAAAGCCTACACATTGGAGACAATATTGGAAATGATATATCAGATAAAGGTCTAGTATCCAGAATATTAAAAAAATTGTTCAGTTCAACAACAAAAAGACAGGCAACCCAATTATAAAATTGGCAAAAGACATGAACAGACACTTCTCAGAAGAGGAAATACAAATGGCCAAAAGGCACATGAAAAGATGCTCAACTTCCTTGGCTTTTAGGGAAATGGAAATCAAAACCACAATGAGATATCATCTCACACTCAGCAGAATGGCCATTATCAGTAAAACAGAAAACGACAAGTACTGGAGAGAATGTGGAGAAAGAGGAACACTTATCCACTGTTGGTGGGAATGTCAAATGGTACAACCACTGTGGAAGGCAGTTTGGTGGTTCCTCAGGAAACTAAGTATAGAACTGCCAAATAACTCGGCAGTATCATTGCTAGGTATCTACTCAGAACATGAGGGCAAGGACACAAACGGACATTTGCACACCAGTGTTTGTAGCAGCATTATTTACAATTACCAAGAGATGGAAACAGCCTAAATGTCCATCAGCAGATGAGCAGCTAAACAAGCTGTGGTATAAACATAACAATGGAAAATTATGCAGCTGTAAGACAATAAAGTTATGATGTATGTAACAACATGGCTGGACCTTAGGGACATTATGCTGAGTGAGATTATCCAGAAACAGAAGGTCAAATACTGTATGGTCTCACTGATATGAACTGACATTAGTGAATGAACTAGGACAATTTCAGTTGGAAATAGAGACCATCAGGAGATAGAAATAAGGGTAGATATTGGGTAGTTGGAGCTGAAGGGATACAGATTGTGCAATAGGACTGGTTGTAAAAATTCGGAAATGGAGAGCACAATACTATCTAACTGTAATACAGTTTTGTCAGAATACTGAATGAAGCTGAATGTGAGAATGATAGAGGGAGGAGGCCTAGGGGCACAAATGAAATCAGAAGAAAAGTAGACGATAAAGACTGAGATGGTATAATCTAGGAATGCCTAGAGTGTGTAATGATAGTGACTAAATGTGCAAATTAAAAAATGTTTTGCATGAGGAAGAACATAGGAATGTCAATACTGCAGGGTGTTGAAAATAGATGGTAATTAACATTTTAAACCTTTAACTTATGTGTGAGACTAAAGCAAAAAATGTTTATTTGGTACCAAAAAAAAAGATGTCTACATCCTCTTCCCTGTGAATTTGTTACCTTAAATGAAGTGTTTTGTCATAGGGAAGATTTCCTGGATTATCTAGGTGGCCCAGTATAATCACAAGGGTCCATCAAAGATGAAAGAAGGAGGCTGGAAATGTGATGATAGAAAAGAAAGGGAGTGATGCAATTGTTGGCTTTGAAGATGGAGGAAGGGGCCACAAAGCAAGGAATGTAGACAGCCTTTAGAAGCTGGAAAAGGCAAAGGAATGGATTCTCCCCTGGGGCCTCCAGAAGAAATGCAGATTTTAGCCTAGTGAGACCCATTTTGGACTTTTGATACTCAGAACTGTAAGATAATAAATTTGCATTGTTTTAAGTCACTAAATTTGCAGTGATTTGTTATAGCAGCAGTATGAAGTGAATACACCATAACTATGTCCTGCCCAGTAAATTATAAGGACTTATTGATGTCTTTCCTACCAATTCCCTACCCTTCTGCCTGGTCTTCCAGGGTCCCTATCATCTGAACCTGCCTCTCCTATGACAATCTTCTCTGCCTTAGTTTGAGCAGTATTTATCTCTCCTCTGCAAATTGGTGCCATTACTGCATGTCTAAAACACCTGGAACATAATACATGAGCATGCACATGTAGGCACACACTGCTCCAGAATAGTCCATCTCCTCCTCTCCATACATCCAAATATATAGCCAAATTCTACCAGTTCATACTGCCTTGTATCTGTTCCTAAATGGTTTCCCTGACTATTTCACTGTCTTCAGTTTATCCTATTACTGAACATTTATAACCAGTTCTTTGTGGTTTGATATTTGATGACTGAATGCATATGAGATTAATAGGGTTTATCCTATTACTGAACATTTATAACCATTTCTTTGTGGTTTGATATTTGATGACTGAATGCATATGAGATTAATAGGGCCCATTCCTTTTTTTTTTCCCTCAACCCCTTTTTGACAGAGCTAGATAGTCAAGTTTAATAAATACTTGTTGCCTTCCTTACTCTTCTGAATGCACTGAACTGTCAAGCTTTGGCCAATTAAACTGTTATGACCTTAGGTGTCATCGGGTTATAAACTTAACTATTGCAGTTTCTAAAGAACTTTGATTGTAGTATATGATTCTGGATGGTTTCCCAGGCTATGAGTTTCTGACTAATGATAAGCCCTATACCCAGCACAGATGGTTTCTTGGTAGCACGGGAAGTGCAAAGCCATGCACCAATTCTATAGTCTGCGTTGCCCAAAATACTTGTTTTCCGGTCCGTCTGAACTGATTGCATCAACCCTGCTATGTCCCTAAACTTCATGGTAATCCTAGTCTGGTTTTGTGTTGACTTGCAAAATAACGCCAATTTGTAGTAGTTTTGCTGTTGTGAGTAGCAATTTCCTTATTTTAAATGATATTCCAGATAGGCTTGCACCATTCTTTCTTGCTGCCTGTCTCTGTCTGTGTGTCATGAAAGTCAAGTGTCAAGTTTTGTGCTCTTTATTTACATCTCATCAGTATTTTCTTTTAAGTCCAACATTTGCAAGGGTGAAGCATGAATCTGATATTTTGCTATTGATAGACAAAGCCTCACATTAGCATTATTTTCTGACAGAGTAAAACTAAATGAAGTGGAGGCAAAACTCTCCCTGCTGACTACCCAAAAATTATTACAGGAACCACTTCCTCCATGTGACTTACGGAGTCTTTTTGCTCAACTTCAGCTATTACCATTTGGGATCTTGCTGCCTCTTAAAAGGGAAGTGACTGCAGAAATTTGCCTTTTATAATGGGACAAAAATTTCCAGCTCTACCCTGATTAGACTACCTATCTTCTGAAAGCCTATATAAAGGAAACCAGATTTTAATTAAACAATAAAAAGATGATGGGGAAAAGTCCAGGTCTGTGCCCCAAAGGTGAAATAGGTTTTGCTAATAGTTGCATTAAAGACCCAAGGGAATGCAAACTTGCCTTAGGACCAAAGTTTTTCAGAAGTTGAGGGCACAATACAGTTGTCCTAAGGAAAAATGTTTCTAAAAATGGACCGAGGAAATTGCAGCAAACATCTCAGCACAGTTAATTATCCATGTTGGACAATAATAGCGGCTCACCAAATGGTCTTCCTGTCCCCTTCCTGATTCCTGCTCCAACCCAAATACCACTGCCAGAGTGATTTTCCTAAAATCACTGTTTACAGTTTCACTGAAGTCTACTTCCAACACCTTATAGACTGTCTTCAGAATCTGCACCCTGCCTGAGTCTCCAGAATCAGGTCTTCACATTCCGTGCCTGCGCTAGGACATACTTCTTAGAATTGGCCATTAGTGCTGTGCTATCCATGCCTCCATTCTATTGTTCATTTTATGTATCTGATGGGAATATTCTACCTCTGTGTTTGCTTGGCAAATGGCAGGTCCTACTCATCATTTGTGCTGGTTTGAAGCTATTATGTACCCCAGAAAAGCCATGTCCTTTAATCCTCATTTGATATTGCTGGTGGGACCTTTTTGATTGCTTCCATGGAGATGTGAAACAACCAATTGTGGGTGGTAACCTTTGATTAGATGGTTTCCATGTAGATGTGTCTTCACCCATTCAAGCTGGGGTTACTTACTAGAACCCTCAAGTGGGAACCATTTTGGAAAAAGCTACCAAGCAACCAGAGACCTTTGGAGATGAAGAAGGAAAATACCCCTGGGGAAGCCTTATGAAATGAGGAGAGAAAGCTAGCAGACAACGACATGTGCCCCCTCCCAGGTCTGAGAACTTCATCAGCCCCTTCTTTGTAGTTAAGGTATCTTCCCCTCAGTGCTTTAGATTGGACATTTTCATGGCCTTAGAACTGTAAACTTACAAGTTAATATATTCCCTTTTAAAAGCCATTCTGTTTCTGGCATATTTCATTCCAGCAGCTTACAAACTAACACATCATTCAAAACCCATACTGTAATATGGAAAAACTAGAAAGTACACAAATGCTCATCAATAGTAAAATGGATAAATTGTTATATATTCACACAGTGGGATATTATTTAACAATGAGATAGAACAGACTACAACTATAAACAAAAATATGGAGAGCATCAGCAAATAATGTTGAGTAAAACAAGTCAGACACAAAAGAATGCATGCTGTGCAATTGTGTTAAAAAAAAGTCCTAAAACCAGGCAAAATTGATCTATGGCGTTAGAAGAAATAATAATGGTTACCCTTGAGGACAGAAGCTGGGAGGAACACAATGGGGACCCTGCGATGCTGATAGTATTCTGTTTCTTGATCTGGGTGTACATACACTGTGAACATTATTGGGCTGTTTTTTATGATTAGTGCATGTTACTGAATATGTTGTTTTTTTAAAAAAATATTTTTATTAAGAAATCTTCATATACAAACAATCCATACATGGTATACAATTAGTGGCTCACAATATCATAACAAAATTGTGTATTCATCACCACGATCATTTTCAGAACATTTGTATCACTCCAGAGAAAGAAATAAAAAGAAAAAAGAAAAAACTCATAGATCTTATACCCCTTACCCCTCATTCTCATTCACCACTAGTATTTCAATCTATTCAATTTTTTACCCTTTATCTCCCCCATTATTTATTTATTTTTATCTCATCTGCCCATACCCTGGATAAAAGGAGCATCAGATCCAAGGTTTTCACAATCACATGGTCATGTTGTAAAAGCTATATCGTAATATCATCGTCTTCAAGAATCAAGACTGCTGGAACACAGCCCAACAGTTTCAGGTACTTCCTTCCAGCCACTATAATGCATCATAAACTAAAAAGGAATATGTAAATAATGCGTAAGAATAAACTCCAGGAAACCTCTCTACTCTGTTTGAAATCTCTCAGCTACTGAAGCTTTATTTTGTCTTATGCCTTTCTTCCCCATTTTGGTCAAGAAGACTTTCTGAAGCCCATGATGCTGCATCCTGGCTCATCCCAGCAGTTCTGTCTGGGATGTCATGGCCTACATAGTGGGGGAAGGCAGTGGGTTCACCTGCTGAGTTGGCTTAGAGAGAGAGACCACATCTGAACAACAAAAGAGGTTCTCTGGGGGTGACTCTTAGGTGTACTTATAAGTAGGCTCAGCTTCTCCTTTGCAGGAATAAGTTTCATAGGCATGAGCCCCAAGATCGAGGACTCTGACTATTGAATTGCTTGTCCTCAGCTTGCGAGAATATCAGGAATGGGGAAGTTGAATATTTCCTCCTTTCTCTTCAGTCCCTGAAGGGGACTTTGCAAATACTTTTTTATTTGCTGTCCAAATTACTGTGGGATATATCAGGGTAACACACTAACCTGTGCAAATCAAGATCTCACATCCTATTCAAGATTGCATGTATTTATGTTGTTCAATTAAAATGACATTACAAGTTAATTAGGTAATGCACTACCCAAAATATAAATTTTGCACCGAATAAATGTCCCTCCCTTTGGTCTCACACAGAAGTTGAAGTTCTAAACTATGGACCATATCATCCTTTACCCTGTATTGTGATTTACCTTGTTCCTATCCAGATCAGCTTCATTCGTGTCTCAAGTGGAAGTCTGATCATTTTTTTCAACTTTTTTTTTTTGTAAACAGTTTCTCTATGGGGTAATGCTGATTTTCATAGCTTCAGAGCTCTAACTCTGAGTCTCAGGTATCACATAAATACCTGAAGTTTCTGGAAACAACCAGATTATTACAAACTGCTCAACCTCTCAGAATTTAGGAATAACAGTTACAACTCCTTAATATATTTGGCTATTGTAAGAGCTTACAATCCAAGAACCTTTAAAATAGGCTCCAATCTGATAACCCATTTTCTCAACTTCAGTTCTCCGAGTTTGTGTATTATAGTTAGTCTATATGAGTGGCATGATAGTTTTTGTCTTTTTGTTTCATTCAACATACTGTCCATTTCTCTGTATTGTGCACATACTTGATTTATAGTTGTATTTGCCTACTGAATTGAAATTTACATGCTTTTTTGTTGATTTTCCCTTCACACCTCCAGATCCTTTTTTCACTCTTCTCTTGCCATGCTTTGTGTCTCAGGAAGTTTACTTGGATGGGATACATCACAGGCTTACTTTCACACTAGCTTCTAGTTGGGTTCAACAAAGAGGAGCCACCAGCAAGAGGCCAGAGGGTTTAAGGAGAATGCATGTTTATTCACCCCTTCCCTCTACCAACTATTGGCTATTTCCCTCTACCAAAGATCACAGCTCCTTTCAAGTGGCCTTCCCAGTAACTATACCTGCACTTTCTGAGCTCCCTTCTCTTGTTCCTTTAGGTCTAGGCATAGAAATGTCTCCCTACTTTACTTTGTGCTTTACTACCCCTTGTTTGTCTCAGTCATCTCTGGCTACAAATTTGAAAATAGTCATTTTATTAAACTCTTCTTAAACACTTTGTTTCCCTGAGCTATGTGCTTCTTCCTTGGACATTGACTGATGTGGCATGCTCTCCCAACTCCCTATCATCAACTTGAAGTCTGGAACCAAGTCTTATTCATATTTGCATCATATAAATCCTACTGACTAGTCCGTGTCACATAGTAGGTGCCAGGAAATATTTGCTGTATTTCAAATCCTCAAGAATAGTGTAAGATAATAGAATTTGTTAAAGTGCATGAACAAAATGGATTTAAAAGTCCAGTATTTTAAAAGATCTATGAGTTTATAATGAAACTCAGAAAAGATCATCTTTTTGATGTATACTACAAGGGCTCTAACTGCTGATTCTGAAAAATTTTACATCAAGGAAAACAATCAAGCATTTATCCTGCCTTTGTTGTCCATACTATCTATGTACTAATACATATGTCTTAGCTAATTAGAAAATTACCATTTTGAAACCCATAATTAAATGAAGGGCTTGGGCAATAATCATCAGTGCTTTATTCCACCTGTACCCATCAGTCAATCTTAACACACTGAAACAGAAAGATGGATGATATATTTCCTTGTTAGGTGAATGGGAAAAACAGAAGATACTATCAAGTATTCTTACCAAAACAAAGGTTCTAGATTTAACTACCAGTTTGAAGGAAATGCAGAGGGTGGGGATATATCTTCAACATCATCATAAGGATATAGTCAACCAAATATATTGTGTGGGATATTCTATATGACAAATAAACCAGCTTTTAACAATGAACATGATAGGGGAGAAGGGGGAAATTGTATTATAGATTTAAAAAATTAAAACTCAAGAGACATATCAACCAAATGCAATGTGTGAATTTAGTTCAGATCTATTTCAAACAAATCAACTGTGAAAACATTTTTTAGATAAGTAGGGTCAATTTAACATGGCCGGGGTATTAAATAACATTAATTTTGAAGAATTTGAAATGGTATTTTGGTTATGTTAAAAATTCTTCCCTTAGATTTAAAAATGGTGTTCATGTGTGACATGGTAAAGGTGAATGGTTTGACTTAAAATACTCCAACAAAAGAAAATGACTGGATGAGAAATAGGTACATTAAGAACAACAAACTGCTGATAAATATTAAATCTTGATAATTGAATACATGAGAGTTCATTTTTCTATTCTGTGTGTATTTGTGACTACCTGACATTTTCCATAATTAAAAAAAAAAAAGGTTTTTAAAAGGTCTTCTATCTTTAACTGCCTCCTTCTGAGTTTTGCATTCACAGACCTTTGTCCTAAATTTGCTCTTTTCTCTTCTCAAACATTCTGTCTGGACAAGTTCAATCATTTCCACAGCTTCTAATGTCAATTCTTACCTAGATTACTGCAAATTTACAGCTTGTCTGTCTGTCTTAAACATAAGTAAATTTTTTCCATAGCTAAAATATTTCTAATATGTAAATCATGTCATATATTCTTTGAATATATTGATTAATCATCTGTTATATGCAAGGTATTATTCTAAGCACTGAAAACAGGTTCTCTTGCTTCAAGCAATTTACAGTGTAATGGAATGAGACAGCAAATAAAAAGAAGCAAGCATAAATAAGATACTTTTTAAAAGAGGGTGTGCCAGTTTGAATCTGGTGGACCCCAGAAAAGCTATATCGTTTAACCCTTATTTAATATTGCTGGCTGATTGTTCCCATGGAGATGTGACTCACCTGATTTTGGGTATTTTTTGAGTAGAGGGAGATGTGACTCTACCCACTCCAGGTGGACCTTGATTAGTTTATTAGAATCCTTTAAAAGAGGAAGCATTTTGAAGAGAGACATAGAGCCTCTGCTGCCAGAGACCTTTGGAGATGAAAGAGGAATACATCCCTGGGGTAGCTTCATGAAACAAGAAGCCTGGATTGAAAGCTAGCATACATCACCATATTTGCCATGTGCCTTTCCAATTGAGAGAGAAACCTTGAACTTCATCAGATTTCTGGAATGAAGGTATCTTTCCCTGGATGCTCAAATTCGACAGTTCTATATCCTTGCTTTAACTGGGGCATTTTCAGTGCCTAAGAACTGTGAACTTGTAATTTATTAAATTCCCCCTTTTTAAAAACCATTCCATTTCTGGTCTATTGCATTCTGGCAGTTAGCAAACTACTACAGAGGGTGTGTCTGTTATCTATTGCAGTGTCACAAACCATCTTGCAGTGTCACAAACCATCTCAACCTTAAAGGCTTAAAACAACAATTAATATTTTACTTAAAAATCTGCACTATGAACAAGGCTCAGCAAAGACAGCTTATCTCTCCTCCCTTCATTATGAAAGGGCACTTCAAAGGCTGGGAGCTGGAATTATTGAATGCATGTCTGACAAGTGATGTTGGCAGTTGGCGGGGACCACAAATGAAACTGGCCGGAGCACTTGAATGTGCCATTCTGTGGGGCTGTTTGGCTTCCTCACAGCATGGTGGCTAACTTCCTAAGTGGGTTAGAGTACCAGGATGAAGCAGGATTGCCGTTGGTGATGTGGCATTGAAGTCAGATGTCATCATTTCTGCTGCGTTTTATTTATTAGAAGCAATTCACTAAGTCTGGCCTGTAGTCAAAGGGATTATTCTGTGTTTCCCCAGAATCTACCCATATACTTGGTGCATAGTAGGTACTTAATAAATGAATCTCAGATAACTGAATTATCACAGCCCCCATTGCATTAAAAATGTTTACATTTCTCTTCAGAGCCCATTTGGTTTAGGAATTTTATATGATTCATATCTGTAAACCCCTCAGGGAGTACACAGTGCCTTCCACCTAGACCTAGATGATGCTCAGAAGCTGTTTGAAGAATGGGCAAAATCATACTTCACAACTGCCCTTAGGCCATACATGACAACTGTTAGACTTGAACAATAACAGGGAACATGATTATCCACTAAATTATCTCAATTTCATAACAAGAATTCTCAGAAATATTCTCTCCATTGAATTCCCAATACTTAGTAGAATTTTGACATTCAACATACATTTATGGAGCAACTTCTATATATAATGCCCATTCAGAGGGTCTGAGTGTACTTCCATGGTTCAGACGAAAGCAGGACAATAGTGTGACTAATAAAAACCTTGAAAACATGTAATTCTATGGAAATACACTAGAATTCTCCAGTGAATTTTAAAACTGGGTAATGCGTATTTTTGTAAAATTACTACATTGTGTTTCATATTGTAAGTATGCAAAAGAGTATCCCTAGAGGATCTACATATTTTTTTCATTTTCTGTCTTCAAAATACACTCTCACCTTCATCCTGTATATTTGTTCCCTTAAGTGAGCAAGGATCTTGCCAAAACTGATCAGTCCAGTAGTAGTAGAACATAACCTTTAAAGCAGCATAAGATAAAGCAGTCAACAAGGGAGGAGTCTGCTGTCTTAGCTTCCCAGAATCATGGGATTTGATTAATAAGATGCAGAAGTTCCTTATGAATGCTGTAGCTAATACCACAAATGTAGGGTTTAGCACAATATAAATGTATTATCTTACACTTCTGTGGGTCATAAGTTTCACAGGACTAAAATCAAGGTGTCAGCATGGCTGCTTTTCTTTCTGGATGCTTTTTGAGAGGCCCATTCTCTTGCTCATTTGGGTTGTTGGCAAAATTCAGCTTTTGTGGTTTTAGGATGGAGGTCCCCTTTCTCTTCCTGGCTGTCAGCTGAGGGCCATTCCCAGATTGTAGAGGCCACCTGCATTTTCTGGCTCGTGGTTCCCTTCCTCCAGCTTCAGAGTCAGCAGTTGTGAGTAAAGTCCCTCACACTTTGACTCTGTCCTTCTTCCTCCTCCATCTTATCTCTCTGATACACTTGTTTACCATAAGCCTCTACTTTCAGAGATGCATATGATTAGATTGTGCCCACCCACTTGTTGGAGATTGAATCATGTCCCCCACAAAAGACACGCTCAAGTCTTAATCCACATTCCTATGGGTTTTAACTCATTTGTAATCGGACCTTTGAAGATGTTATTAGTTAGGGAGTAGACCCATTTGTGAATAGGATCTTTAAAGTTCCAATTTTGATGAGGTAAACTGAATCAGAGTAGGCCTAAATTCATATGACTGAAGTCCTTATAAGGAGAGAAAATCTAGGCAGAGACACAGATGACTGAGCAGGAGAAGTCAGAAAAAGAAGCCATGTGATGGAGGCAGAGATGCAGGCCAAGGAACCCTTAGGATTGCAGCAACACTATAGACATTAGGATAAAGCATGGCCTGTCAACACCTTGATTTTGGACCCTTAGCCTCCAAAACTGTGAGACAACAACTTACACCAATGTTTAAACCAACCTATTGTGTGGTATATGTCATAGCAGCCCTGGCAAACTAAGATACCAGGATAATTCTGTATCTCAAGTTCCTTAACCTTAGCGACATTTACAAAGTTCCCATTGCCGTGTGTATTGGTTTGCTAAATGCTTCTGGAATGCAATTTATCAGAAATGAAATGACTTTTAAAATGGGAATTTATTCAGTTACAATTTACAATTCTAAGTCCATAAAGATGTCCAAACTAAGGCACCCAGATAAAGATACCTTGTCTCAAGAAAAGCTGATCAGCTAGAACACTTCTGTCAGCTGGGAAGGCACATGACTGGCATCTGCTAGGGCCTTTGACTTTTTTTTTTTTTTTTTTTTTTTTTT
>PVIY010058047.1:0-12620 GCA_004026745.1 Myrmecophaga tridactyla | reverse complement strand
CTGTGCTACGTTGCATTCTCTCATTTAAGCACCAGCCAATTAAGCCAAACGTCACTCATTGCAGCAGACACGCCTCCTAGCTGACTGCAGATGTAATTGGCAACAGATGAGGTTCACGTACCGTTGGCTTATGTCCGCAGCAACAAGACTAGGTATGCTCACCTGGCCAAGTTGACAACTGAATCTAACTAACACAATCGTAGTGCCTCAAAATCAAAGCATTTGAGCCTCAAAAGACATTGATAAAAAGGTGAACAGGCAACCAACTCAAATGAAGAAAAAACTTGGAAATCACATACTGGATAAAGGTTTAATAGCCTGTAAATATAAAGAAATCAGACAACTCAACAGAAGAACAAATAATTGTAAAATGGGCTAAAGATATGAGTAGTTATTTTTCTGTAGAGCAAATACAGACAGCTCAACAGCACATGAAGAGATGCTCATTTTCATTGGCTACAGGGGAAATGCACATCAAGATGAAAATGACATACCACCTCACACCTTGAAGAGTAGCTGCTATAAAGCAAACAGGAAACTACAAATGTTAGAGAGGATGTAGAGAAACTGGGGCACTTAAGCACTGCTGGTAGAAATGTATAATGGTACAGCCACTAAGGAAGGGAGTTTGGCAATTCCTTAGGAAACTAAATATTTAGCTGCCCTGTGAACTGGCAATAGCACTATTCGGTATATAGCACTCTTCTGAGTATACCCAAAAGAGCTGAAGGCAGTGACACAAACAGACATTTGCACACCAATGTTCAAAGCAGCATTATTCACAATTTCCAAAAGATAGAAACAATCCAAGTGACCATCAGACGAGTGGATTAACAAAATGTGGTATTATACATATGATGGAATATTATGCAGCAGTAAGACAAAATGATGTCCTAAAGCATATGACAAGATGGATGAACCTTGAGGACATAATGCTGAGTGAAATAAGCCACACACAAAAGCATAAATACTGTATGACTCCACTTTTATGACCACGGTAAAGGTAAAATCAGAGCCTTATAATACAGAATATAGGGGACCTAGAGATACACTGAAGATAGAGATAGAGGAATGGTCAGCTAATGAGGTTGAAATCAAAGGTAAGGGAATAGATAGAAGTGAAGGTAGTTCACTAGTGGGTATATAAGTAATATTACCATATTGAAGATGAACATGGTTGAAGGGGATTGCATAGACCATGTGTCCTACTGATTAACACAGGAAATATGAATAAGTTCTTCCATGAGCTACTTCAAAATCTTGTACAAAGAGTGAATAAGTTTGGGGTATAGGGGGAAAATTGATATTGTATGCTATGGGTTATGTTAATAGGAAAACCCCAACAGTACCAAAAGCAACAACAGGGGTAAATAATGGGGGGAGGGTCAAGAGTTAAGGGGAGGCTTAGATTTTCTATTTGGTGAGGGTGTGTTTATTGGTTATCTTTCTCTTGGGAACAAAGAAATTATATAAAATTCAGAGCACTGATGGACTATTGACTTTAGTCATTATACATGATGCCTAATGAATGGAGGTGGCTGAAGAATGCACTGACTGAGAAGTAGATTGATGAACAATGGTGTATACTTATGATCGAATATTGTGCTACTAAAAGGGAACAAAGTTGTGAGGCATGTAACATTGTGAATGAACCTGTGGCACACTGAGTGAGGCAAAATGAGACAAAAACAAAACAGCAATTATTATATGGTCTCTTTTAGAAAATGCTTATAAGAAAACAGGGGCATAGACTATAAGCTCTTATAGCAGTCACATTTAGACCAGAGTGGTAATTATTTCTGGATTTTGTGAGGCTGTTTTATATATGCATAACCTGGTATTTAGAGATAAGAATGAAGGTGATCAGGTCAGGATTAAGATCTCAGAATACAGGGGTAAGGAAGACAATGCCTTTATTTTAGAACCTCATCTACTCTTTGAGACCAAAGGAAAAAAGGTTTATTTTCCCAGAAACTAAATTTTCTGTAGCACATAATATAACTCAACCTGTCTGGATAGCGCAATTAAACAATCCAAACACAGGTAGCCCAGAATAAGAATGAGGGCCTTTAATACTGTATAGCTTAATGTAATGCCTGGATAAATCCCAGAGAATATTAAGCAGATAATCAAAAAGTATTGGTAAAGTCCCCTAAGGGATAGGAAAAAAGTTATGGAAATGTTAAACTTTACCCATCCTCTGCCTTTGGGGCAAACTCGCCCTCTTCACAGGCTTGGGTGGTTCTGCTCTCCTGGCCCGAGGCTTCTTGACTTCAGACCTCAGCCTCCATGGTTTTGCCTCTGAAGTTATTTTTCCTCCAATGTGTCCCTTCTCTGAACCCCCCAGTCCAGACTGGCAGTGGCTGTTTATACAGGTCCCACAACACTCTCGTTAGCTTTCTATGCAGTAGCCTTGGATCATGCCCATCAGACATAGGAGTTTCCACAAATCTTTCCTGGATAACTCCATGTCCAATCCTGGTTTTCTCTGAAATGGCTGACTGGTTCCACATTTGGTTAAATCCTCACACAGGGCACTATTCTCTGCAATCTCCCTTTCTGGAGGCCCAGAATTTTCCAGGACATCAATTTCTGGTTTCTTTGTACTTAAGAGTTCAGTTTTCAGCTTATCTCTCTCCAGTCACATTTCACTATAAGCTGTGAGGAGAAACCAGGCACTTTCGACATTTAATTTGGAGATCTCGTCTGCTAAATATCCAAGTTCATGGCTTTTAAAATCAGCCTTCCAGCCAAAGGCATTAATCAATTTTACCAGATTATCTGCCATTTTAAAACAAGGCTTGCCTTCCTCCCAGTCTGTAATGACATGTGCCTCATTTCTGTCTAAGGCTTCATCGAAAGTGTCTTTAGACTCCACATTTCTATCAACAGTCTTTTCAAAGCATTCTAGGCCTTCTCTATCAAGCTTCTCGCAACTCGTCCAGATTCTTCCCCTTATCCATTTAAAAAGCCATCCCAACATGTTTGGTATTTGCAAACCGCAGCAGCAGCACCCCACTCTCTGGTACCAAAATCTGTTCTAGTTTGCTAGCTGCTGGAAAGCAATATACCAGAAACAGAATGGCTTTTAAAAAGGAGAATTTAATGAGTTGCTAGTTTACAGTTCTAAGGCCAAGAAAATGTCTAAACAAGTCTATAGAAATGTCCCATCAAAGGCATCCAGGTAAAGATATCTTGGTTCAAGAAGGCCGATGAAGTTCAGGGTCTCTCTCTCAAGAAAGAAGGCACATGGAGAACACAGTCACAGTTTCTCTCTCATCTGGAAAGGTACATGGTGAACACGATCAGGGTTCCTCTCTCATCTGGAAGGGTACATGGTGAACACGGCAGCATCTGCAAGCTTCTTCTCCTGGCTTCCTGTTTCATGAAGCTCCCTGGGAGGCATTTTCCTTCTTCATCTCCAAAGGTCGCTGGCTCGTGAACTCTCTGCTTCGTGGTGCTGTAGCATTCTGTGCTCTCTCTGAACCTCCTTCATTCTCCAAAATGTTTCCTTTTGCATAGGACTCCAGAAACTTATCAAGACCCACCCAAATGGGTGGAGACATGTCGTCACCTAATCCAGTGTAACAACCACTCTTGATTAAATCATATCTCCTGGGAGATGATCTGATCACAGTTTCAAACACACAGTATTGAATAGGGGTTATTCTGCCTTTACAAAATGGGATTTAGATTAAAACATGGCTTTTCTAGGGGACATACATCCTTTCAAACCAGCACAAAGCCCAACTCTGTAGGTGAAATCATTACCCTCCCCACTATGTGGGACATGATATCCAGGGGTGAAAATCTTCCTGGCAGTATGGGAAATGACTCCCAGGGATGAGTCCACACCTCGCACCATGGGATAAACAATACCATCCTGACAAAAAGGGGGAAAAGAAGATACAAATGAGGTATGAGTGGCTGAGAGAGTTCAAAGAGAGTCAAGAGGCTACTCTGGAGGTCACTTTTAAGCAAGCTTCAGTTAGACATTGGTACCTATCATAACCTGTCAAACAAAACCTGTCAGGACAATTCCAGCCAATCCTAAAGAAAACCTAGGGCAATATATAAGATTCTATAAAGGTTCCATGCACTAGGGTAACTTTCCAGAAACCTACAACCTCCAGAGGGGTCCCTGGAACAGATAAAATCCTCTGAAATCTAGAGGAGCCAGCCTCCACAGAATATCAGCTAGATCCATCTCCCTACCCATATTATTGGCAGCCCCTTCTAACATGAAAAAGTTAGAATGGGCATAACCAAAATACCCCTAAAGAGTGGGATAAAGGTCAAAGGTGATGATGGAGTTATACAGAGAAGTTAAAGGTTTAACAAATGACTATGATTGCTGGATCATTATACTGATATTTATTTTAGTCTCAAGTATCTTAAAGCAGCTAGAAGTAAAAACCTAAAACTGTGAAATTGTAACCCATACCAAACTCTGAAATCTGTTCTACAACTAATTGTTGCACCGTGCTTTGAAATGTATTGCTTTTTTATATAAATGCTTTTTTTCACACTCAAAAAAGCTGATTGTTTGCAGGGGTTCCAAGATGGTGGGTTAGTGAGGTATGGAATTTAGTTCGTCCTCCATAGCAGCTAGTACATAGCCAGGAACATTACAGAACAACTGCTGGGGCCACATCAGTGACCAGACACAGTGTCCACCAGTCTGAACAAGCTGGACCAGCTGTGATCCCACATAGAACTGTAAGTCCCCCAAGCCACAGAAAGAGACTTCACTAGCAGAAGGGGCTTACCTCAACCTAGCTCCAATTAACTAAATTCTGAGTACTGAAAACAGGCCCCCAGCTCAGATAAACCTCAAATAAGAGCTAAAGGTACTAGGAGTTTTTGCCCCAGCATAGAGGAGACAGGTCTGATGGGGAAAAAAAAGGAAAAAAAAACAGAGGCTTTTGGATCGGACAGCACAAAATACTCGAAAAGATCTGGACCCTAAAAAAGGGGGGCACAAATGGAGATACACAGAGCAATGTATCAACTTAAGCTCTTGATTAACAAGCCCAGGGAAAGTGTTCCTGCTTGGAAAAGGATTTTTTTTTTGGCTTTGCTTCTACTATATAACAACTCATTAGATAGAACTACAAAGATTCTCAGGCTCCAACTTCTACAGGCAAGGGCAGAAGTAAGCTTGTCTGAGAGACAAAGAGACTGGTCATGTGAAAGGAGTTAATTCCCTGGAGGCTGTGCCTTCCCCAAGAGAGGGATGAGGCCCAAGTCAGGTGAAATCCTTCCCTCAAGGAATTCAGACCCCATGCACTGGAAAACTGAAGTCATTTAAGCCAGCCGACAACCTCTCCTCTGTCTCAACCAAGCCCCCATCATTGGAGACTCTGCTGAAGTTTAAGGTACCGCATCACTTTATGCTGGTGTGAAACCACAGGCAGAGAAGCACCACATTCTGGGCAGGATAGGAAAAACAGAGAGTCTAGAGGATTCATAGGAAAGTCTGTCAACCTGCTGGGTCTCACCCTCAGGGAAAACTGATGCACATGACTCTTTGCTCCTGAGAGGAGGCCAGCCTGGTCTGGGAAAATCCGACTGGGGTCCATAATATCTAAGTAGACCCTATTAATGAAGAAAAAAAAAGGCTCCATATAGGTAGGGCAAGACACAGAAAAACAAGAACTGAAAAATTCTGATCCATTAAACAAAACGTATGCTAGAATAAGCTGAACTGAATGTCAAAGAACACATAGAGAAAAAAGCCATCCAGAAAGAAGATTCTAGGTAAAAGAATGAAAACAATCTCCAGAATAAACTAATTAAAGAAATCAAATGCCCAGACACCAGCATAAAATACAGAACCATACTAGGAAAATTGAAGATATGCCCCAGTCAAAGGAATAAATCAACAATTCAAATGAGATACAGGAGTTGAAACTAATTCAGGATGTTTGAACAGATATGGAAAATCTTATCAAAAATCAAACCAATGAGTTGATGGAGGATTTAAAGAAGGCAATGGGTGAACAAAAAGAAGATATAGAAAGTCTAAAAAAGACATCACAGAACTTATGAAAATGAAAGGCACAGTACAATAGCTGAAAAATAAAAACAATGGAAACCTACAATGTTAGATTTCAAGAGGCAGAAGAAAGGATTAGTGAACTAGAGGACTAGACATCTGAAATCCAACACACAAAAGAAAATATAGGGAAAAGAATGGAAAACTATAAGCAGGAACTCAGGGAACTGAATGACAACATTAAGCACCTGGATATACCTCTTGTGGGTGTCCCGCAGGGAGAAGAGAAGGGTAAAGGAAGAGAAAGACTAATGGAGGAAATTATCACTGAAAATTTCACATCTGTTATAAAAGACATATAATTACAGATCCAAGAAGTGCAGTGTACCCCAAAAGGAAAAGATCCAAATACACATACTACAAGATACTAATCAGATTGTCAGATGTCAAAGAGAAAGAATTTTGAAAGCAGCAAGAGAAAAGCAATCCATTACATACAAGGGAAGCCCAATAAGACTATGTGTAGATTTCTCAGCAGAAACCATGGAGGCGAGAAGACAGTTGGGATGACATATTTAAATTACTAAAAAAGAAAAACTGCCAACCAAGAATTCTATATCCAGCAAAATTGTCCATCAAAAATGAGGAGGAAACTAAAACATTTTCAGGCAAAACATCACTGCCAGGATTTGTGACAAAGAGACTAGCTCTGCAAGAAATATTAAAAGGAGCACTAGAGGCAGATAGGAAAAAACAAGAGATACAGGCGTGGAGAAGAGTGTAGAAATGAAGAATAACATTAAAGGTAAAAAGAGAAAAAAATCAGATGTGACATATAAAATCTAAAAAGCAAAATGGTAGAAGAAAATACTACCTTTACAGTAATAACACTAAATGTTAATGGATTATACTCCCCAGTCAAAAGATATAGACTGGCAGAATAGATTAAAAAACAGGACCTATCTATATGCTGTCTACAAGAGACTCATTTTAGACTCAAAGACAAACATAGGTTGAAAGTGAAATGTTGGGAAAAGATATTTCATGCAAACAACAATCAGAAAAGAGCAAGAGTGGCTATACTAATATCTGACAAATTAGACTTCAAAAGTAAAGCAATTAAAATAGACAAAGAAGGATACTATGTATTAATAAAAGGAACAATTTAACAAGAAGACATAATAATTGTAATACTTATGCACCAAGTTAGAGAGTTCTAAAATATGTAAGGGAAACACTGAAAAGAGAAATAGACACTTCTACCATAATAGTTGGAGACCTCAATTCCACACTCTCATCAATGGATAGAACATTCAGAGGATCAATAAAGAAACAGAGAATTTGAACAACACAATAAATGAACTAGACTTAACAGACATTTATAGAACATTACACCCCACAACAGCAGGTTACACACTTTTTTCTCAAGTGCTCATGGATCGTTCTCAAGGATAGACCATATGCTGGGTCACAAAGCAAGCCTCAATAAATTTAAAAAGACTGAAATCATACAAAACACTTTCTCTGATCATAAAGAAATGAAGTTGGAAATCAATAATAGGCAGAGGGTCAGAAAATTCACAATTACATGGAGGCTAAAAAACACATTCTTAAATAACCAGTGGTTCAAGGAAGAAATTACAAGAGAAATCAGTAAATATCTCAAGGCAAATGAAAATGAAAACACAACATATAAAAATTTATGGGATGCAGCAAAGGCAGTGCTAAGAGGGAAATTTATTGCCTTAAATTCCTATATCAAAAAAGTACAAACAGCAAAAACTGAAGAATTAATGGTTCACTTGGAAGAAATAGAGAAAGAAAAACAAAATAACCCCAAAACAAGCAAAAGGAATGAAATAACAAAGTTTAGAGATGAAATTGAAAACGTGAAAACAATCAAGAAAACCAACAAAACCATAAGTTTTCTTTGAAAAAATCAATAAAATTTATGGACCCTTAGAAAGGTTGACAAAAAGAAAAAGAAAGCGGATGCAAATAAATAAAACCAGAAATGGAAGAGGAAATATAACCACTGACACCACAGAAACAAAGGAGGCAATGAAAGGATATTATAGAGCAACTTTATGCTAATAAACTAGACGACACAGATGAAATGGATAACTTCTTAAAAAGGCATGAACAACCAACACTGACTTGAAAAGAAATGGACAACCTCAACAAACTAATCACAAGTAAAGAAATAGAATCAGTCATCAAGAAGCTCCCCAAAAAGAAAAGTCCAGGACCAAATGGCTTCACATGTGGATTCTACCAAGGATTCAAGAATTAGTACCAATCCTGCTCAAACTCTTTAAAAGAATTTTAATTTTAAGAGGAGGGAAGGCTACTTCACTCATTCTATGAAGCCAACATCACACTCAGACCAAAGCCAGACAAAGATACTACAAGGAAAGAAAATTACAGACCAATCTCTCTAATGAATATAGATGCTAAAACCCTCAACAAAATTCTTGCATACCAAATTCAAAAGCACATTAAAAGAATCACACACCATGACCAAGTGGGATTTATTGCAGGTATGCAAGGATGGTTCAACATAAAATCAATTAATGCAACACACCATATCAACAAAACAAAGCTGAAAAACCACATTTTCATCTCGATTGAGGCAGAAAAGGCATCTGACAAAATTCAACATCCTTTCATGATGAAAACACTTCAAAGACAGGAATACAAAGGAATTTCCTCAACATGATATACAGAAGATATAAAAAACCCACAGCCAACATCATCCTCAATGGGGAAAGACTGAAAGCTTTCCCCCTAAGATCAGGAACAAGACAAGTATGTCCACTGTCACCATTGTTATTCAACATTGTGTTCAAAATTCTAGTCAGAGCAATTAGACAAGAAAAAGAAATACAAGGCATGAAACTTGAAAAGGAAGAAGTAAAACTCTCACTGTTTGCAGATGATATGATAATATATGTAAACAAAAAAAAAGACGAAAAATCCACAGCAAAACTACTAGAGCTATTAAAGGAGTACAGCAAAGTGGCAGGGTACAAGATCAATACTCAAAAATCTGCACTGTTTCTATATACTAGTAGTGAGCAATCTGAGGAGGAAATCAAGAAAGAAATTACATTTACAATTGCAACAAAAAGAATAAAATATTTAACAATATATTTGTCATGGTCAGTTGATACATGTCAAGTTCATGTATCAACTTGGCCAAGTTGTGGTACCTGTTTGTCTGGATGGGCAAGTGCTGGCCTGTCTGTTGCAATGAGGACATATCATAGAATTAGATCATGATCACATCAGCTCTATCCACAGCTGATTCCATTTGTAATCAGCCAAAGGGGAGTGTCTTCTGCAATGAGTGATGCTTACTCTAATCACAGAAAGCCTTTTAAGGAGGATTCAGAAGAGATGGGCTCTATTCCTGCTTTGGCTGGCAAGCCTCTCCTGTGGAGTTCGTCCAAACACTCCATCAGAGTCGTTGTCTTCGCAGCCTGCCCTACGGATTTTGGATCTGCATTCCCGTGGTCACGTAAGACATTTTTATAAATTTTATATTTGCGAGTGTTCCCTGTTGCTTCTATTTCTCTAGAGAACCCTAACAAATACATCTTGTTACCAGGAGTGGTTGTTAAGAAACAGAATTTTAAAAATGGGTTTTTATTAATGGTTTTCTACTCTGACTGGACGGAAAGACACGGAGGACTCTGATTCCCATAATCAGAATGACACTCCAAATCCACGGAGTGAGTTGGCAAAAGAGATAGTCAAAATATCACTATTCGATTCTCCTAATGCTTCACTTGTATGAAGCCAGGCTCTGGGGGATAATGTTTTTGACACCTTTGCAAAGTTTTGTAGAAATAAGATGTTGGATGGTTGTTATTAGAAACACTGGCTACATTAAGGAGTGAAAGGGATGGGGTTAAGGCTTCAAATGAGAAGGTTAAATGCTGTTTGACAGATGTAGACGTTTCTATGAGTATCCTGAAGGAAAATCTTATTTCCTGTAGCTGTAGACTTGAGATTTTTGAAAATCAGACTCAGAATCTTATTGTTAGAGTAGCAACTTTACAACATAAACTGAAATCTCAATGTTGCATGGTGTCTGCCGTTAAAGTGAGAGCACTGATTGGAAAGGAGTGGGGCCCTGAAAAATGGGATGGTGACATATGGATTGATAATGATGCTGGGGGTGAGGTTGAAACCATAGATCATGCTGAGTCTTCTCTAGATAACCCTGTAATACTTTGCCCTGAGGACATAACCGCCACACCTCCAGCCTGCCTTGAGGAGTTGGCCACCCAACCTCCTCCTAAAGGGATTAGCCCTGGAGTGATTAATCCTGTTTCACCAGATGAAACTGCAAATGAATGCCCTGAAGCAAATGTCTTGGAAGATATTTCTAATTCTTTCCATGACACACCCCAACCACCCCTCATTTCTTCCAGACCTATAACTACACTAAAGTCCCAACAGGCCCCTAAAGGTAAGGTATAAAGTATCACACATGAGGACGTATGTTATACTCCAAAAGAACTGTGTGACTTTTCCAATTTATATAGACAGATCAGGGGAAAATGTGTGGTAATGGATTTTAAGGGTATGGGATAATGGTGGGAGGAATATAAGGCTGGATCAGACTGAATTTACTGATATGGGCCCACTAAGCAGAGATTCTGCTCTCAACATTATAGCTCGAGTGGTTAGAAAAGGTATTAACACTTTGTTTGGATGGCTGGTTGAAACATGGATCAAAAGGTGGCCAACATTACCTGAGGTTGAAATGCCAGAACTGCCCTGGTATAATGGAGATGAGGGGATCCAGAGGCTTAAAGAGACTGGAATGTTAGAGTGGATTTATCATGCAAAGCCTGCTCTTACACCCCAGGAATGTCCGGAGGATGCACCTTTTACCAGAACAGCAAGAAATAGATTTGTGAGACTAGCACCATCATCTCTGAAAAGCTCTGTGGTTGGATTTCTCTGTAGGTCAAATATTACTGTATGAACTGCTGTCACTGAGCTGGAATCCTTAAAAACAGTGGGGATGATGGGATCCTGAATTAGCAGCAGCGTAGTGGCAGCACTTAGTCACCAAAGACAGGGTAGACGTGGCTATTATAATAGACAGCAAACTCAAAGCGGGAGTCAAAATTATATGACACAGAGATTGGTGGCATTGGCTAGTAAATCATGGGCTATCTAGAAATACAATAGAAGGGCAGTCTACTAAATTCTTGTTCGAGCTGTATAAATAAAAGAATTCTAGGTCAAGTGAACAGAAGTCTAACCTGAATTACAAAAACACAGAGTCATGGCCCCTTAATCAATTTCCAGACTTGAGAGTTTACAGACCCAGAGCCCATTGATTGAAGGGGAGGTCAGGTCCCTTTGGGGGAGAACCCTGTTACACTGCCACAAATTTATACTGTTAATCTTCCTCCAAGCCTTCCCCAAAGAGACCAACGGCCTTTTACCAGGGTAACTATGCACTAGGGAAAAGGAAATGATCAGATATTTCTGGGATTATTAGACACTGGTTCAGAAGTGACATTAATTCCAGGGAACCCAAAATGTCACTCTGGTCCACCAGTCAGAGTGGGCGCTTATGGAGGCCAGGTGATCCATGGAGTTGAAGCTCAGGTCTGTCTCACAGTGGGTCCAGTGGTCCAATCTGGAGTTATTTCCCCAGTTCCAGAATGTATAATTGGTATAGACATACTGAGCAACTCGCAAAATCCCCACATTGGCTCTCTAACTCATGCAGTGAGGGCTTATTATGGTGGGAAAGGCCAAGTGGAAGCCACTAGAACTGCCCCTACTGAACAAAATAGTAAATCAGAAGCAATACCAGATTCCTGGAGGGACTGCAGAGATTACTGGCACTCTTAAGAACTTGAAGGATGCAGCGGTGGTGATTCCCACCACATCCTCATTCAACTCTCCTATTTGGCCTGTGCAGTAAACAGAAGGGTCATGGTGGATGACAGTGGATTATCGTAAACTGAACCAGGTGGTAACTCCAATTGCAGCTGCTGTTCCAGATGTGGTATCATTGCTTGAGCCAATCAATACATACCCTGGCGCCTGCTCTGCAGCTACTGATCTGGCAAATGCTTTTTCTCAATAGCTATTAGTAAGGACCACCAGAAACAGTTTGCTTTCAGCTGGCAAGGTCAGCAATATACTTTCACTGTCCTACCTCAGGGGTATATCAACTCTCCAGCCCTATGTCATAATCTTGTCCGCAGAAACCCTGATCGCTTCTTCCACCCACAAGACATCACACTGGTCCATGATATTGATAATATCATGTTGACTGGACCTAGGGAGCAAGAAGTAGCAACTACTCTAGATTTACTGGTAAGGCATTTGCATATCAGAGGATGGGAGAGAAATCCAACAAAAATACAGGGGCCTTCCACCTCAGTGAAATTTCTAGGTGTCCAGTGGTGTGGGGCATGTCGAGATATCCCTTCCAAGGTGAAGGGTAAGTTGATGCATCTGCCCACTCCTACAACTAAAAAAAAGGCACAATACCTATTTGGTCTTTTTGGATTGTGGCGACAACATATTCCTCATTTTGGTGTGCTACTACGGCCCATTTATCAAGTGACCAGAAAAACGGCTA